>JZKD02S0356113.1:136861-201529 GCA_000966675.3 Picea glauca | reverse complement strand
TATATATATATATATATATAGATATAGATATATATATCGGCCACATACCTTGGTTGTTTACATGGAACACTTCTGTTGGGTTTGTTGATTGGAGGGACCCATACCGCACCCATTTACCTTTATGTGTGTTGGCACAGGGGCAGACCCAGGGTTCAATGCTTCAACAGTGCACCAACAAAACCCTGACTACTAGCCCTTTGGGTAACACCTATGAAGCAGATGAAGTCTCACCCCAGGTAGAGGCAGGGGGGGCTTGTAGGAATCAGGTGTCTACAACCAATCTATGACACATATCTATGATTAAAACACTTAACAAAGCACTTAGCCAACAACAAGCATTAATTCATGAGTCTCATTCACATCGCAGATCAAACCCTAAGTACAAGACAACGTAGTGATAATAAAGATCCAATACCTCTAATCACTTAGCACATAGCATTATCTCAGATCTAGCATCCATTTATATTTAACACCATTAAGTACTAAGCTACAACATCAGATGCATTCATTATAACAAAAACAATAAGAATATAAACAACATACGTCATAAATCACATCGCACAAAGCATATCAAGACACATGATATACGTGGTTCACCCTAGCGTGGGGCTACGTCCACCAACCACTTCTCTTCTTCTTTATTAGTCTTGAATATTCTTACATTCATCTGCTCATGTGCACAAAGCCACAAAGCCTAAACTTTGCAGAGGACAGGAGATCTATGCACAACACGCTAGCTCCTCCTTCCCAAAATTAGATCAAGGCACAGAACGAACTCCTTAGTAGCACAGAGCTTTACTTTACACAGTCTTTTTACACAAAGAAACTTACAACCTCTTGCACTAATCCAACTAGTCGTGCACTAAGCCAATCAGTAATTACTACTTTCTACATTACATTCCTTCTTATATATACTTTTACAAAAGGGCCTAGACATGGGTAAACACATGGGCCAACATCCCATAACCCATTACATAAACCCTAAAAACATTTATTGGGTCCACAAGCCCGCAAAATGAGTGAGATCCCATGATATATGCTTTGCCTGGGTGCTCCATCTTTGAACAGCCTGTCGAAGTCCCAAAAGTGGTCAAACATGACCAATATTTCCTCAAAAATTGGTCAAGGGCCAACAGGCCCCCAACACTCACTTGTGACTCATCTCGAGTTACTCAAATCTAGGAAACACTGCTTTGAAGGCCTCGAGCTTAGATTGAGTTGCCTTGACTTACTACTTCACCAAATCCTCCATCTTGGCTAACTCCTGAATTACTTGTTTTGTAATAGGCCCTTCCAGGCCTTGTTCCACTATCACAACCACTTGGTCTAGTTGTGAGCCTTGTCCTTCAATCTCTTCAAAAATCGTGCAGGCTTCATCCTGCACCAACTAGAGCCTCTGTGTAAATTCCATGACTCTGCCCTGTATGGAAGTAATCTACTACAAGACTGTGCATTGTTCATGTGATATTTTCATCCTCTCAGTTGCAGTAAGTAGCTTCATCCGTGCTTGAATTGTCAGGGCCTGCTGCTTCACCTCCTATAATTGTGCTTCCAGTTTCCTCATCTTCGGATCTTCTGCAAGGCGCTCATAGGTTTGTGCACTTTGGTCACTCAGTTGTTTACATTCTAAAGCAAGTTCCCTGATTTTTTGTAATTCTTTCTAGGCATCTTATTCCCTCTTATTGCACACTTCTTGCGAAGTGCTAGGTATTGCTTGGAGCTCTAACTCCATTATCTGTGCTTGAAGCTGATGAATGGCTTCAATGAGATTCCTCAGTTGCATCTTGGTTGAATATGGTTCCTCTCATGCCAATACCAACACAAAGAGAAGTTCTTTATTCACTTCCTCTTTGACCCTAGTCTACTCTATGAGCAACTAGTATTTTTCTTTTTTCATATTCTCTTTGTCCTCCTCATACATCGCCTGAATTTCATCTTTCTCCTTCTGAACAACTCGAAGTTTCTCTAAGACCTCCTCCTTTTCTTGCTTCAAGGCTTATGAAACCTTATCCTTTTATTCTTGGGCTTGTTGAAGTCAAGCCTCTGTTGCATCTGCTAATATTCCTAATTGGGTGGGCTCATCCCCCAATTCTGTAAGTTCCGACAAAGAAGGTGCAGTAGGTGCTACGCGGCTCGAATGACTGGCTTGTTGTATGTCTTTCAGCTACTTTTCTATTCTTTCATATAGTGTCTCCTGCTTCACTCCATTTCTCTACAATATATCCTCTACAACGTCTTCCACGGCTACAATGATAAGATCGACATCATCCACTATGATCACATTCTTTGACTAAGGATTATTGGCACGGGTCTTCTTTCTTGATGAGGATTTATGTGGAGAAACCTTCCTCTTCTTTGATGTTTTGGCCTTGATAGGGGGATCCTTCGGTGGTGTAAATTCTCCTTTGTATTTCTTTTCTACTTCTTCCCCTCCTTCTTCTTGGTTCACTTTGTCTCCTCCTCCTCCTGCGGGTGAGCCAGGCCTTCTTTCCTCTGAGGCGTTATCCTCCTCATCAGTTACTATGTTCTGCACTTCCTCCTTTTTCTTCTTTTTCTTCGCGCTAGTTTGTCCATCATGTTCGACCTGAGTGACCAAGGGACTTTCGATGATGTCGAGGTTAGAGAGTTCTTCTTATTCCACCGGTACAAGGAACTCTGATGGCCATTGTTTGGTGATCTCCTCCATGTCTTCAACGGTAATCTTATAATAGGAATGAAACTTCTCCTCGCTCTCATCCCTGCACGTAGTGATGTATATAAAGTATCGATCTGTGTGGAGCTTCTCTAGCGGTCTGTACTAGTGCAATGTGTTCAGTGTCATTTGTGGGAATTCCTCAATAGCACACTTGAGCTACTGGTAGTAGGCATGGAAGACAACATTCGACTGCCACTACTTAGACATGTCATTTGTATACCACAAGGTAGAGAACCACGCGGCCAATGGCTCCGATGGCTCAAATTCTAGAAATGTCGCTCCTTTCGGCATTTTCCAAGAGAAAAATGTGATTAATATCAGTAACCAACTAAAATGAAACTCATATCCTTGATCCTGTGCTTCGCGGTAGTCCTTCTCTAGCTTGTTGATGAGGTAACTCACCTAGTTCATTTTCATTCCTTCTACACACTTCCCTGTGAGGTCTACTACGAATTGAGTGACCTGTGTTAGATGGTTCTTTCTAATGATCTTTCTAGCTATAAGATGACAAGCTAGGTGCAATGCACCATCCTAGATGGAGGCTACCTTGTAGCATCGCTTTCCCTTCTCTACATTGCCATAATCCTCCTTTATGCATTATGCCAGGGAGTGATTTGAAGTCTTCCATGGGTATAACTGTTGATGGTCCGGTCCTTGCATGCTCATTCATGTGATCAGGTGGATCAGTGGTGGATCTACAATGACACACCTATCGATCCATAGATATCCTATGTGATAGCACGATAGGAGGAGTTTAATGCAAGTGTTAACCTCCTGATGTCATCCAAAGTGAGGGATATTCATTAAAATCAATATTGTTGATTGTGTAGGCTCCTTAATCCATGACTGGGAGACTATACGTGGCTTCTTCCTAGTATTCTTCATCAAGTACCTATGCAGTGCGAGCATCGCATGGTTCTTCCTGTCACCGAGGTTGAAATTGTTGTTCTTCATAGCTAGAATGTGTCCTAACTGGGGTCCAACTACGTGCATCCCCTTTGAGATGTACGTAGTGATAAATGTGTACTTGAAGTCCCATGGGATACTATTGTGGGTAACCGCACTAGCCAAAGGTAGTATGTACTCTGGCAAGACCGACGGGATCTACTTTGCGTTAGTGAGATCATCATGTTGCTTGCTTCGCTTCTCAGTTGCGATCCGACTAGAACGATGTCCAGTCGAAGGGGATTCTTGCAATCCCCATGTCTATGATGCATGTATTCCTACAGACATAACTCTCTCAGCCATGAGTTCCATGAGAATATCCTCCATAGAAATTTCTAACATGCTATGTTCGCCCAACATTCACACTTGTAACCAAATAGATCTGGTAGGCGAACAAAAAAGTGAGGTAATCACATGAATGGAGAGGTCTCGAAAGCACAGCATGATACAATGGATTCTTTGTTAGCTTGGATAATCATGGGTGGAAAAAAGTGGTCATGGGGCAACGTCTGATGGGTTAAATAAGAAAGCATCTAATGGATTCCTCCAATGGGAAGGAATGTGTCCATCAATGTGAATATTTTTGTTATGGTGTGGTCCCAACGGTCCAATGATGGTATTTTCCATCAATAACTGCATTTCTAGCCGTTCGAGAGAATTATTCTAACGATCGAGGTGCCTCCAACAGTCATCTAGCTTCGTCATGGCGAAGTCCCATTCTATGTGGTTTTGTTATTTTTTTGAGGTGCAACTTCTGTAGATCTGGCTCCTGTGAAGTCTTCCTTATGTTTTTTGTAGCTTCCTGCAGCTTATCTTTCTTCCTATTGAGCTTCATGGCCTTCTTTCCTATAATTTGAACTTCTCTAACAATTTCTGGAATCCTCTTCCCATTTGTATTCTTATTCTCTCTCGTTGAAAGAACTTTGAACTACTGATGTGCTCTTACAGATTCTAAGGTTAATGTCCCTTCTCTTACTATTCCCGGGGTGGCTATACTTCTTTCTTGCATGGGCAGGTTCTTCAAGTCTTCCTGCGTCAGGGATGATTTTAAGGATGGAAATTTATTTTCAAATTTAGAAACCTTGGCGAATCTTACTAATCCTTCATATGCCAACTATAAATGTTTGGTGATATTTTTGTAAAAATATTCAAATTTCTAAGGATTTTATATAGTTTGTATAAAATTTTGGTGATTTTAAAGGTAAAATAATTTTATCCTATAGAATTTGGGCGAATCATTTTAAAAAAGGCGAATCTCATTTTTGGAAAAACCATGGAAAATTAGCCCATGAGCAAAATTTAGCCCCTAAAATCATCCATGTGGACCTGCTTTCTTTCAGTTTCAACAGCTATTTCTCTTGCCTTTTGTTGCTTCAACTTATCCTCTTGTTCTTATATTAGTCGCACTATTTTTATGGATATGAGGTCCCTTGGTTCTTTATTTTTCTTTTCTATGGCTTCCTCTTATGCTTTCCCTCTGATCTGATCCTTCTCAATCTAGTTCTTTCCCAACAAAAGTGGAAAAGGGGCATTGTTCTCAACAAACCTAATAACTTCCAAGTCTTCTTATGTCGATGTTTCAAGAGAAATCATAGGTATATTACTAACTCTTCCACATAGGGTTATCATCTTTCCTTTAAACAAGCCTATCCTTCCAAATTAAGGTACCATAGCAGGCTTTCCCAGAATTTCCCAAGTGCTTTATGGCATAATGTTCACATGTGTTTCTTCATCCAATACATAGTCTATGTCAAAGTCTTATATTCTTGTGACTATGTGCTGTTTTTCTTTCAAGATCTATAACAAAATGACATCCTTGTGGTCATCCATTGCTTCTTTTAACTATACTAACATAGTTTGAGATTTCTCTTATTCTTTGTCTTTCTGGTTCTCTAACAGATCCTTAGCTTCTTGACCTTCTTCATAGTTTCTTGTCTCATGTTCATCTTTTCAATTTTAGAAATCATCATTGGGAAATCCTCAACCTCATGACCAATAACTTTACAACAAAGACAAATAGGACATGTACCAGGGAATTCCTTAGCATGATGTCCTGATCTTCTGCAATTATAACACAGTGTCAATCCTCTCTTTATTTTAAATTATCCCCAGCCTCTCCTATACTACGCATTGTGATCATAGTGTTGGACTTGCAATCTACAAAAAATCATTCTAGGTTATTGCATCCACTCATTAGTCCAAAAATTCTTCCGATGCATCGGAATAACATATTTTTCTCTATTTCTGTCAAATTTATTCATATCAACTCTTTCTTCTAACTGTGCCCTAGTTTTCGAACTAGGAAAAATTATATCAATCACACCTAGATTCATATTTTTGAAGCAAAAAATTCCACTTATCTTACCCTTACCAGAGCACAAATCTTTAATATCTTGCCTCTTTTTTTCAAATCATGTTTCTTTCTTAGCACATAGCTTCTTCTTTTCTTCAGTTCCCAACAATCACAGTTTCAAGTCCTGGCAATGGAACCATTTGTTGGCATAGGGGAAGTCCCAAGGTTCAATGCTTCAACAACACACCAAAAAAACCCTAACTACCGACCCTTTCGGCAACACCTGTGAAGCAGATGAAGTCTCACCTGAGGTAGAGGCAGGGGGGGTTGTAGGACTCAGGTATCTACAACCAAGATGGGACATAGATATGTGATTACAACACTTAACAAAGCACTTATCCAACAACAAGCATTAATTCATGAGTCTCATTCACATCACATATCAAACCCTAAGTACAGGACAATGCAGTGATAATAAAAATCCAATACCTCCAATCACTTAGCACATAGAATTATCTCAGATCTAGCATTCATTTATATTTAACACCATGGAGCACTAAGCTACAACATCAGATGCATTCATTATAACAACAACACTAAGAATATAAACAACATAAGTCATAAATCACATTGCACAAATAACATCAAGACAAAAGATATACGTGGTTCACCCAAGTGTGGGGATACATCCACCAACCGCTTCTCTTCTTCTTTATCAGTCTTCAATATTTTTGCATTCATCTTATTTTGTGCAGAAAACCACAAAGCCTAAACATTGCAGAGGATAGGATATATAGAACAACGCACTAGATCCTCCTTCCCAAAATTAGGTCAAGGAATAGAGCCAACTCCTTAGTAGCATAGAGCCTTACTTTACACAGTTTGTCTCCACAAATCAATTTACAACCTCTTACACTAAGCCAACTAGTCGTGCACTAAGGCAATCAATAACTATTACTTTCTACATTACATTCCTTCCTATATATACTTATACAAAAGGGCCTAGAAATGGGTAAACCCATGGGCCGACATCCCATAACCCATTACATAAACCCTAAAACCCTTTGTTGGGTCCACAAGCCTGCAAAATGAGTGATATATCGTGATCTCTACTCCACCTAGGTGCTCCATCTCCGACGAGCTTGTCGAAGTCCCAAAAGTGGCCAAACATGACCAATATTTCCTCAAAAATTGGTCAAGGGCCAACAATGTGCGAATTTTCCTGTTATTTTTATTTAACAGTCATGGTGCAGAGGGCTTCTACGTCAATCAACAACCCTTCTCGCATTGCAAGCCCCCTGAACTACCGAATGTTAACCGAGGGGGGAGGGGAAGAAAAAAATAACCCTAGTTAAGACCCGGGTGACGTCTCATGCATCCATGAATTGCATCCCACTCTAGCCTATGGTTAACGTAACTCTCCACGACCCCCCTGCAATCAATGTGGGGTTGATGCATGTCCTAGGATTGGGTTTCGTCGAGTAGGAAAAAACTAACATCATTAGCATCATCTCACATGTCACCTCTGCTACACCTACCAATACGTATCTATCATTGTGGCCCTACCACCCTGGCAGTACACATCACCACTCTACCATATTAGCTGACACAGGGCCCCGACATCATCTTGACGTCAGTGTATGGAAAAATTCCCAAATTTTTCCAATTTTTCCTAATTTCAAAATTTTCCAAATATGCCCAATTTCACCATTATTTATGTGGCCACTATTAGATTTTTATAATTATGCTCCATACGATCGCTTTTTGGCCCTGCAAGTGACAATTTAGCATCTACACATGGAATTCGACATCCAACATCTTGAATTCTCCATAATCTTAACTGCATGATTTGGGGATTTTGCCCAATTCCTCCTCAATTCTTAATTTCCTCCTCCAATGCGTTTGAAAACTTTATAATAAGATTCCTTACAAAAAAATCAGCCTTGTAGATAACATATTACATCTACACATGGATGATTAACCATTTTGGGTGTGAGTTCCTCTCCAATTCCCTTTCACAGTTGGGGATTTTTACCAATTCTACCATGAATGCCTCTCTAATTTCAGAATTCAACCATGCACATGCCCGGATTTTCTTGAGTTATAATCAAGATTTGGAAATTTTCAATCCCTGAGTAAATCCCCTCAATGTGTTTGTGAAATTTCTTTCAATTTTGTTGTTGTAATTTCAACAAACGAATTGCAGACATCCCCATTCCAACATTTTGTCAAACAATTTGCATGCTTACTTTGCAAATTTAAGCTCTTCCCTCTATTAATTGGCCCATGAAGGCTCAATGTTGAAAATTGAATCTCTGATTCCACTTTATAACATCCCCAACTCCCTTATGGGAAATGCCACACAAATATTTTGACCTCTAATACCAATTTAATTTACTAAATAATTCTCCATTGATGTAGACCCCACCCTCTCCCATGGTCTGTGCGACCTCTCGGTCTAGGAACGTTCATAAATAAGGAGTCGAATTGGCTCTCGGGACCTTGTTAATCCCTCAAAATACCTCACATAGGTCCTTAATATTCTTCATGCAGGTCCAACAAAGACCCATTGGCTCTTTTCCTAAGCCCCTTTCAAATACCTTTTAAATTAGGAGTTCAGTCCCTAGGCCCCTTCACATAGGCAAAAATTTCATATGACCTTAGGTTGTGACCAGGCTCTAACAGAATGCACTGCTTTGGGCATTTCAACACTTTAACACCTCAACTCCTCTGAATGGTCGAATGGATGAAGGACCAAACAAAGGAAAATATCAATGGTCCACAACTCGAACCGAAATCAATGACTCATAATGACTCTAGGATTCAGAGTTTTCCACTGCATAATCCTTCGAATACTATATATCCCCAGAGAGACAAACTCCAAAATAGATTGGACAGCTTTCGCTCCACCACCTTAAACCCTAAAGTCATTCAAGGGATTAAACCTCGTGCAAATTACCTAGATCATACCATCGTCGACCCACAAGCTCAGATCCTGCGGCTGGGATCTGTCCTCATCCTGCGTGCTCTTCCTCGAGTCTTGACTCATATCTAATGGTCCTTATTTATTTCGACAACAGATATGATAGTTATTGTATCTCTCCCTCTGTCTTTGGCTACACTTTCCTTCTAATGAATGATTTTTAAACTTTTCAAGGGCTTGGCCTTTGATCCTTTTCTTGCAAGGCTATATGCTCAGCCTTGGCTTGTGCTTGCACCTCCTGAGCTTGAAATGCTTTAAAATTCAATGTGGCTCAGCCGTTTTGGATATTTCTCTCCTATAGGGTTTCCTACTTATCCTCTGCTTGTGTTCTTGGTAAAGGTTGCTCCTCTTGAGCTTTGAACTTGAAAATAAGTTCTTTTTGCAAATATATTTCACTTCTCCTGCAAATTGGAACTTCAAGGGTTCCCCTCCTCTACGCACATTGCAGATACTTTGTGCACAACGACACTATTTCTCCTGATCTTGAACTTCCTTATATTTCCAAGGGTATCGACCCTTTTCTCTTCCAAATGACTTCTTGTTTCCTCCTAGCATTCATGGTTGTCCTTGTGAGCTTATTTAATACTTCAGATGATGTATTGGTGCACGCTGGCACTTCTCTTACAATCTAGGACTTAGACTATTTTCTAGCGCACTCTTTGCGCTCACTCAATGCATTCCTTGCATAGCTTCTTCCATCAGAGTGTTCAGTAACTTTGGTATGTCTTCCTCTTCCATAGTCACCTCACAGAACTCAAACAGAGTTCTCACGCACTTCTTGCACCTTCTCAATGCACTCCTTGAAAAGCCTCCTCAGAGTGTTTAGTAACTCTGGTGTGCCTTCCTGGGACAACATTCCCTTCTTATCTTTAATATTGTTATGGTGTGTGCACCTGTGACGTTCTTCTCTTAACTCAAAACATAGTTCAAGTGAACTCCTTGCACTGGATTCACAAAGTTTTCACTAACTTTGGTGTGCACTCCTTGCACAAGCCTAAAAGCCTAGAACACTAAAAAAACTACAAAGATAGATAAATATATCTAATTCATGCAAATGGAAACATATATGCATCTATGTCATTCATAAACATACAAAAAACATCCAGAAACAAGCATTCACATAAAACACATAGAAAACTCATGAACAAGAAAACTTTCTCTTTGTATTAATATGAATGGTTTTGTACAAATGTTTACAATGGATGGACTGCAATAGAGTCTTCATCTCTTCTTCTCTCCTCTCTTGAGATCTATCAAATTTTTCATCAACTAATTCCTACTAATGAAATTTGATACATTGATATTTTTATACAAGAGGGGCTCCTTGATCCTTCCCTCCAACTACCTACTATCATTAAATTACATTTAATCGCCATCTAGTCCGAATCTGATCTAGATCCACCTAAATTTCAACCACTAAAGGCTACACTACACATTACAATAATGTTTCTTGTACAAAGATAGTGTCTTGGCTTTCCTTGAGCCTTCAAACATTTAATTACATTGAATTTTCATTAAAATTTTTAATTTAGGTTTAAAAATGAGAGGGTTGGTGGCTCTCTTCCATTGAACCTCCTCCTCCTAATGTGCGGATGTGCTAGCTTCTAACACGCTGATTTGGTGGAGAGATGCTCCTGTATCATACTCTTGATCTCACAAAATCATGTGCTCCTACTCATGGCTCCCTTGCTATTGTTTTTGATATCCTCCTGGGTCCCAAACTTTGATGTGTAGTTGTGCATCTGCAACTCTTCCTTTATGATGTTGTTGTTGTCCTGTTGTTGTGATCTCTTCTCTATTCCACCTCTCTCTATTTTTGGCAGCCTTATTTCTACTTCCACCATCAATATCCTTATCTCCTCTATTTCTTTGTCCATGTGGTCCATTGGATGGCTCCTCTTTTGCAGTCTTCTCTTCTACTACATCTCCTCTTCTTCATCTATTTCCAAATTAACATGTTGGATAAGCCCACTTTGTGTTATTATTATTTCCCCCAGTGCTTCCATATCTTCACATAGATCATCAAAGTCCATGCTATCTATTTTTCTCTCATCTGTTGCAGGTTCCAATTCTGCAGTTATCTCCTGTTCATCTCCCTTGTTGAAAATTTTGAGAAATTCCACTAAATTCTCTTATTTTCTCCTCTCTTGGGAATATTTTAATGTCTGCTCCACCTTTTCCTTTATGAAATTCTCAATTGGTCATCTTTCCTCTACTGCACATGCATTACATAAACTATTAGATTTTAAAACATTTGGTACCATGGCCTCTTTCTCAGATGCTTGTTGCATCACCTCCTCACGTGCAACACTCACACTAGTCTCTTCTAGGATATTTGGTAGACATAAACCAATTCCCCCAATCATTAGAATTCATTTCTTATCCTCCTCCATCAACACTCCTTTCTTATCTGAACTCTCCACTGAGTTGATGATACTCCTAGTCAATATTGTTTCCTCTTCCTTTCCCACCCGACAATCTGAAATTTCACCTCTTCCCTCTTGGCAGTCTTAGAGATCTTCCACTGATCTCTTCTCATTTCCCTCCTGGAAATTTGAACTTTCATCTTTTCCCTCCTAGAATTCTATGATATCTTCAGTTGATCTCTTCTTATTTCCCACCTATAAATATTAAATTTCATCCCTACCCTCTTGGTAGTTTATGAGATCCTCAGTTGATCTCTTTTCCTCATCATTGGGGTTCCTTCCAGCCTCTGGTTCACAAATGTAAACCAATTCCTCCTCTATGTCACTGAGGGTTTCAACTTGCCTCAACCACCTCCTCAATACTTTCTTTTTCCTCTTGGAAACCAACTTCTAGATGAGCCACTTTTCTTTTTGCTTCATGGGCAACTCATACCTCCATATTATGCATGCTTCTTGTTGCATCTTCTTCCACTACAACTTTAACCAATTGAGCTCCTCTTGGATATCATTGAGCTCTTTATCCATCTCTTCTTGGATCATATATTTGCAGTCTCCTTTCGAACCTTGCTTATGGCCTTTAGTAGCCATCTTGTCCTTTTCCATATAGATCTTATTTCCTTCTCTGATGCCACTTGATGGTATTAGAATAAAACTTTTCTCGACTCTGATGCCACTTGATGATATCACACTAAAAAAAATTTCATCTCTGATACCACTTGGTGCAGACCCCACCCTCTCCTAAGGTCCGCGTGACCTCCCAATCTAGGATTGTTCCTAAAAAAGGAGCCAAATTCTCTCTCAGGCCTCTACTAAGCCCTTAAAATCCTTCACACAGGTAATTAATATTCTTCATACAAGTCCTTCAAAGACCTACAACCTCTTTTCCTAAGCCCCTTTTAAATACCTTTTAAATCACAAACTTGGGCCCTAGCCCCATTCACTTCGACAAAAATTCCATATGACACTGGGTCATGACCAGGTGCTAACAAAATGTGATTCTTTGGGCATTTCAACACTTCAACACCTCAAATCCTTCGAATGGATGAATGGAAAAAAGGTCGAACAAAGGCAAATATCAACAGTTCACAACTCACACCAAAATCAACGACTCACAATGACTTTGAGCTTAGGATTTTTCTGCTGCACAATCCTTCCAATACTCTATATCCTCGGAGAGCTAAACTCTGAAGTAGATCCGATGGCTCCCACTCCACTGCCTGATCAATGGTCTATACCTTCTTCGCGGCTCCGGGCTTTTAGAATTTTCGATGCACCACACCTCAAATCCCTGGAGAGTGCCGAAGTGGAAAACCTCCAAAGGCTAACATATCAACGGATCACATGCTTCTAGTAACCAATGGCTACAATCCTCTCCTAGACTTTGACCTTTGGGATTCATAGCTTCTCCAAATTGTATTACCTCTGGATTTTTGAATTTCCAGAGTGGCGAAGGTTCACTTCGAGCGGTCCATGCATCCCCACACATGGATGGTCGTGATGACCTCCTTCTTTCGGTCCTTCGGGAACTTTCCGACCACGAACCTCATTTCTTCCCAAGCTATGAATTAACAAATTTCTTCTCCTTCCTCCACATGTCCTCCTCTGACATAGGTTTGGGATGGACTCAGACCTTTGGGCATCCAGAATTCTTCACACTGTCTTCAACCATTTCTTCTAGTGTACTAATCCTCTGAACTTTCGAACTGTCGTTGTGTGTCCATTGTCATCAAGGGATGAGATCAACTACGACTCCCAACCCTTTAGGATTTCTCACCTCATACTCAACTTAAATCCTTCGGAGTTCTATACCTCTAGATCTCCATATATGGCACCATGTTTCCTTTCCAACGGACGGTCCAGATGAGCTCTGGCCTTCTGGAGCTCTCAACTCCAGGGCACCTCTAAATCTGTTCCTATGGAATGCCAAGTATTTGGACCATGCCTTATATGTTTCCACACATTCTCCCATTAAAGGGTGAATATCTTCTCCACTTGTTTGGATCTTTGGGAGAATGGTCAATTTTCTCCACTATGCCTCCTTGCTCCTAGATAGTTGGACTTCCAAACTATCCCCTATCTGTTGACATGTGTACTCTCTACCGACGACTACAATGTGCTCCAACTTTCAGAGGTTTGAGAGACTCATGATCATTAGCGCCTGTGCTCCACTTCCTATGAATCATAATATATCTGAACCCCAAGATCTTCTGACACGTGTCCTCAACAATGGACGACCCAGATCCACTCTGAGCTTCGAGACTTCATGAGACTTGTCTCCTCTATGCATAAAAATGAAAAACTTTGAACTTATGAAGTTCGAAGTAATTTGATGGATTAAACCCCATGCAACTTACCTGGATCAAATGGTTGTCGACCCACATTCTCATATCCTATGATTGGGATCTTTCCTCCTCCTGCGTGGTCCTACCCGATTCTGGACTCAAATCTGACGGTCCATATTTATTCCGACAATAGATATGACAATTGTTTTAGCTCTCTCTCTTTATGTGGTCATGATTCCTTCTGATGAAGTATTTTTAAACTTTTCAAAGGATTGTCCTTTATTCCTTCTCCTGCAAGGTTGTATGTTCAACCTTCTCATGCGCATGCACCTCTTGAGCTTGAAATGATTTAAAATTCAAAGGGTTTTGGACCGTTTTGATATTTCTCTCCTGTAGGATTGTTTGCTTGGCCTCTTCTTACATTCGTGGGAAACACTGCTCCTCCTGAGCTTGGAAATTGAAAATAAGTTCATTTTTCACACACCTTGCGCTTCTCCTGCAAACGAGAACTTGAAGGGTTTCCCTCCTCTTCGCACCCTATAGAGACTTTGTGCACAGTGACACTATTTATCCTGAGATTGAACTTGATCATATTTCCAAGGGTGTTGGCCCTTTTCTCTTCCAAATGACTTCTTGTTCCCTCCTATCACTCATGCCCATCCTCCTGATCTTGTTTAATACTTCAGATGAAGTATTGGCGCATGTTGTTGCTTGTCCTGCATTCTAGGACTTAGATTTTTTTCTGGTGCACTCCTTGTGCTCACTCAATTAACTCCTTGCATAGATTCATCCCTTAGATCATTCAATAACTCTAGTGTGTCTTAATATTGCACATTATACTCATAAACTCAAACAGAGTTCTCACGCACTCCTTGTTCCTGCTCAATTCACTCATTGCAGAGCCTCCTCAGAGTGTTGAGTAACTCTGGTGTGTCTTCCTGCAAAAACTTTCCCTTCTGAGCTTTAATCCTATTATGGTTTTCCCACCTGGAAAGATCTTCTCTAAAATCAAAATATAGTTCAGGTGCACTCCTTGCACTGGCTTCACATAGTTTTCACTAACTTTGGTGTGCACTCCTTACATAAGACTAAGATCACAGAACACTAAAAAAACTACAGAGATAGATAAATCTATCTAATTAATGCAAAGGGAAACATATATGCATCTATGGCATTCATAAACATACAGAAAAAAATATTCTCATAAAACACATAAAAACCTCATGAAAAGGAAAAAATGGTCTTTTATTAATTTGAATGTTTATGTACAAATGTTTACAAAGGCTAGACTGCAACATATTCTTCATCTCTTCTCCTCTCCTCTCTTGAGCTCTATCAAATTTCTCATCAAATAATTCCTACTAATGAAATTTGATACATTGATCATTTTACAAAAGAGGAGTGTTGGCCATTGGTTATGGAAGGTTGCAAATATTAAGGAAAGAAGCGCGAAGTGCGAACTGCGCGAAAGACAATTTTGATTGAGATTGGGTCGAAGTGACCAAAAGAGTAGATACGGAGTGAAGTAAGAGAAAAAAATTCATTGTATGGGGAGATCGAGGAAGACAGATCATCTAGGAAGATGGATTGTGGATGACTCAGCAAGTGGAAAAATCCACTAATAGATTCTTTGGAGCACCTTGCAAGAAAGAAGGAAAGATAGTTGGTGAAGCCCTAAAAACGTGGGTCAAGTTGACCTAGGGTTTTGGTATTTAGGGTTTTGACACTTAGGTTTCATCCTAAGGACGTTTGAGATTCATTGTAATGTATAAATAAAGGTCAAGAGGACCTAGGATGGGTTCAATATTATGTATGATGAGTGATTGTTGTTATTGCTAAGAGAGAATTATTGTGTGGTGAGAGAAGTCTGTATTGTAAGATCTTTAGCTGGGTGCAAAGATCAACCTTGCAACTGGGTGCCCAGGGACGAGAGAGGAGAAGAGAAAGAAAGAGAGAGATCTGCAAGCTAAGAGTGCAGATAGAACTGTATGCTTTCATCTAATATATTATAAAGCACAGTTTTGTGGACATAGCCCTAGGGAGAGGGTGAACCACGTATATCCTTTTGTTGTGTGTGATTGATGTTTTATTCTTCTGATCTCTGATATACTATTAATGTAATATTGTGTTACATTTGAGATATAGTTCTTGTAGTAGTCTTAAGAAATAAAGAATAACTATATCTTTGTGAGAGTGTTTCCCTGGATCGACTACGCATTTCATTTGGTTGTAGAAACTTGTTTCCTGCAACCCCCTATAGCTACTTCATGTGAGTCTGCATCTTCTTTGCAGGTGTTTCCGAAAGGGCCGGTAGTTAGGGATTGTTGGTGAGCTATTAAAACTGAACCCTGGGTCTGCCCCTGTGCCAACAAATGGTTTTTTTGCCGAGACCAGGATCTTCTTGAGGGAATGTCAAGGTGGTTTCCATTGAAGGAAGAGATTCATAAGTGGATAGAAGAAAAAGAGAAGGAATTCACTGAAGCTTAGAATAAGAACCCTAATCTTAGTAAATAGGATTGATTGGGAAGGTATATCTTTACTGATATACATGAGATTTTCTTTGGAGGAATTCATAAGGAGCTATACGAGTGGCTAGCCAGATTAGCAGATACCCATTTTGAGATCAGACTCAGACCATTTGTGGTTTGGATGTTGATGTTGATCAAGAAGGTCAAGAGAGTTGATAATGTTGTGTCAAGAGAAGTACATCATTGGTTTGATAGTACCATTGGAGGGTATATCACTAAGTTTTCTATTGATAGAGTAGAATCATATAGCCAAGAAGAGAGATATTTCTTTAAGGGATCAAGAGGAAAATTTTTACATTTCCTGAAGTTGACGATCAAGATTTTATTGCATGAGAATAACATCCTGAATATATAGTAGTGGGTCAGATTGAAAAATATGTTGTTTAAAAATTCAGACAGCGACAGTGACACAGAGGTCGAACACATGCACAGTGGGAGAACCTTCATAGAAGTTCCTCTAGTGGAATTGTTTGAGAAGAATCGTGAACCACCAGCACATGAAGAAGGGTTCTACAGTGGAGAAGAAGAAGAACTACTAAACGAGTAACATTCAGAGTCCACTAGGGCAGAAGAAGGGAAGACTGAAGAACCTCACTGAGAAGAGTTAGAAACTTCAGGGATTGCGCAAACTGTTGAAGTAAGTACTATTATGCCTCATGTTGTTTTAACAACATTAAGTAACTAGAGTAACCTAAGTTCTCAGAACACTTAGAGAACTGGTACATGTGGTTCAGTGCATACTCAATCAGGAACCCTAAGAAGATCTATGGTAGATGAGATGAGTTTACCCACCTTTAGGGGAGATGGATCTAAACATCCTGATCAACATTTGATCTTATGAAAAGCTGTATGGAGTATTAAGAATGTCATAGATGAATATTTTAAGAGAAATCATCTTAGTACTACCCTAAGAGACTAGGCACTGAGCTAGTACATGAAGTTCATCCAAGGAGTTGTCCAGTAGAAACCACTGAACAATATCAATACTGCATTGATTGCAGAATTCAAGAAACCCAAGTCGGAGTCACAGTGCATCATAGAATTGAAAGAAATTGAGAAGAAAGTAGAAGAATCTATTTGGGATTTTGATAAGAGATTTAAGACCCTGACAGGTCATTTGAGTTTTTAGATTCGAGACAAACAAATTAAAGAATGGTTCATTGTTGCCCTCTTACCACACATCAGAGTCTTTCTAATGCAGCAGAAGATTTCTTTGCAAGATAAGGCGTTGGATATCTCCATGAAACTAGAATAAACCCCTATGGGGGAGTCTAGCTCAGGTATGAGTCAAATATTGAGTCAGATAACTAGCTTATCACTGCAGGTCAAAGACATGAAGAAAGATGAGGGAAAAGACAAAAGAGAAGATATTTGGTGTATTATATGAAAATCATAAGGTCATGATAAGGAGCATTGTCCTCTATTTCATGAGTACTTGGCTTCAGGAGCCCCGATCCCTTTGAAGCAGGTTACTCTACCTTGGTGCGAGGTATGTAGAAATAGACATCGCCCTGGAGAATGCTATTACATGAAAAAATATGTCCAGACACCTACCAACCTTTACTGTACATTCTGTAAATATCTGGGGCATGATAAGAAATATTTTAGGGATTATGACCTCTTGCATGAAAGATCAAGAGACACATATATAATTCAAGGTGAAGTACAACAAGAAGGAAATACTACACAGTTTAATTCCCCAAGAAGAGGAAACTTCAACCCTCATAGTGGATTCAGAGGAAGAGGAGGAGGAGGAGGAGGTATGGGCCGAGGTTGAGGTCATATCATTTTTTATAATTGCACACATCTAGGTCACTTGGAAAGGGACTATTAGAACCCTTGTACCACTTAAAGTTACTGCAACTCATTTGAACATGTCATAGAATATTGTCCTGCACTGTTATCCAAACTTCAAGAAAGATGAGGAGGGAACCAAAAAGTACAATGTATCTCAGTAGAACCTCACGGAGTGGATCCTAGAGTCACCTTTATCACTAAAGGATGTGCTGCTACAGGAGAAGACAGGGTGACTCCAGGGAAGATTACAGAAGAATCAGGAGTTAGAAGAGTTGAGGATAAGACACAGGAGTTTGATCCAAAGAAAGAGAAGTAGACATTTGAAGAGGAAAGAAAAGAGTTTGGAAGAGATCAGGCTTCTTCATCAAAGGAACAACCAAAAGTCAGATAATGTGGAATGCCCCTGGCCTTTGATCAGTCTGCTTTTCCTGGAGAAGGAAAAGATGTAAGAAGACTTATGGAATTATTATGTACTTGCATTAATATGATTAAGGATGAAAAATCCATACAAGAACTACAAAATTTGATCAGACAGTATGAGATAGGAAGGGTAGATCCTCTACTGAATAAATAAGTACATCAACTATCCAAAAAGAGAAGGAAAAATAAGGAACTACACATTAATGCCCAAATTGGATATTATGATATAGATTATGTGGTCCTCGACTTAGGGTCGGAGGTCAATGTTATGATGAAGAAGACCTGGGTACTGATGGGAAATCCTAAGTTTATCTATTCCACTATCATGCTTAGGATAGCTAATCAATAGGTAGTAAGACGTTTTGGTAGGCTAGAGAATGTTCTTGTGGACATCGACGGGGTAAGAGCATTTGTGGACTTTGAGGTGATTGAGATAGTTGATGATAGTTGTCCTTATACTGCGTTGTTAGGAATTGATTGGGATTTCAACAATTCCCCTATTGTTGACTTAAATAAAAGAAGAATGACATTTGAAGGTGATGGACTTAGGGTCATCACACCTCTTGATCCTCATGAAGGTCGAAGATACACAAAACCCATCAGAGAAGAAGAATGTGCATATGAGCTAGAGAATATATATATATTGACAGCAAGACAACAAGATTATGTTAAACCTACAAAAAATGGGAATTTGAGCTGGAAAAGTGACAACGCATGCTCATCGGTATTAGAATAAGCACTGAAGAACTAGCAAAACAAAATGTATGAATTTTCTACGCGGAGATGTGCCATATTGACCAAGGAAGTTCATTGTATTGGCACATAAGTAAGTAACTTGCCCACATTTGATGGTTTAAATCACTTAGAAACATTCTTAATGGAATTTGAAGAATTTGTACCAGTACAATAGAGATTGTTGGAACTGGATGAGTCTATGAAAGCTACTCCAACAAGATAGTGAGGGACACATAAAAACAACATCGCAGACTAGATACGATGTCACACTTTGATGACAACGATATTTTGGACAACATTGAAGGATGCGAAGTTAGATACATAGGTCAAAGTTGTCTAAAAGACCATGTGCGAGGTTGTGAGGAGGCCTAGAGAAGCATTCCTCAAGAACAATGGGTGAATAAATTCATCAATACTCTAGACACAACGCCCATCAATTGATATCTTCAAGAAGAACTGCACCTCACCACATCATATTGGTACAATATGACTCAGAACTTTATAGCTACATTTTCATTTGAAAGCTAGTACCCTTCAATAGATCAAGCTCTACAAGTCGTCAAACATAAAGGCTTTGAGGAGGCACTTAGCCTCCCTATGGAACAAGAAGAGGATGAATGGATTGCACCTCTTCAAAAAATGCAAGGATGTTACAATATCAATGTCGATGAATAATATGATCCTAGGAATGTGAACATCATAGAAATGGAAGGACAAAGAGACGTATAAGGACCAGGAGTCGAACTACCTTTCATTGGACAACCGATCAAAATAAAGAAATTTAAAATTGGAACAGAGCAAGAACCTAAGATTGATAATGTTGGCAATTACTGGGATGATTCCACCATTGATAATATCACATAATTACTGCATGAATATCATGACTTGTTCCTAACCAAGTTCATTGATATGAAGGGCATAAAAGGGGCCATGGGAGAGATGAATATCCCCTTGAAACCAAATGCAAGGCTAGTTAAGCAGAGACCCTACAAATTGAATCCAAAATATAAGGAGAAAGATAAGATTGAATTAGATTGAATGATGGAAGAAGGAATCATAGAATCTGTTGAAGAGTCATAATGGATTAGCCCTATGGTGGTGTATGATAAGAATGGATTAGACATCAGAAACATGAATGATGCCTGTTTGCATGACCCATTCCCTACATTGTTTACAGATGAAGTGTTAGATAATGTAGGAGGACAGGAGGTATATTCCTTTACAGATGGATTTTCAGGTTATTACTATATTAGGATTGCCAAGGAAGATCACCATAAGACCACATTTGCAATAGAATGGGGTTCCTACATATTTTCCAGGGTGGTGGTCGAAGCATTCAAGGAGTTTTTACACAAATTTTTGGAAGTGTATTTTGATGATTGGACTGTTTTTAGCTTATTACAAAATCATATTGAATGTTTAAGACTAATGTTGGATATGTGAAGGCAATGCCATATTTCCCTAAATCTAAAGAAGTGAATCTTCTTTTCACCCTTTGGAGTGCTACTGGGCCATATTGGTTGTAAGCAGGGGTTGCTGGTAGATCCTTCCAAGATTGCCATTATTGTTGATCTACCCCCTCCTACTTCAGTTAGATAGTTGCGCACTGCATTGGGACATACTGGATAATATATGAAGTTCATTAAGAGCTATGCACAAATTACAACACCTATGAAATTTTTTTTGAAGAAATATTTCTAGTTTCAATGGACAGAAGAATGCCAGCAGAGCTTCGACACACTAAAACAGAAAATGGTTACTGTGCCTATTCTGGTTTTCCCAGATTGGAGAAAGGAATTTCATTTGAATGTCGATGTATCTTATATTTCACTAGGAGCATTGTTAGAACAACCAAGAGTAGGAGATATTGATCACCCATTAGCCTTTGCTAGCAGGAAGCTCTCAACAGCTAAGATAAATTACACCACCACTGAGAGAGAAGGTTTATCCATGGTGTATGCGCTACAGAAGTTTCATCACTACTTGTTGGGAGGCCACTTTAAGATGTTCACTGATCACTCCACATTGAAATAACTAGTCAACAAGCCAGCGTTTGGGGGAAGAATATGTAGATGGCTAACATTATTCCAGGAATATGATTTTAAGATTGTGGTCAAGCCAGGGAGAATGAACAAGGGATCTGATCTTTTTCCTAGGTTAGAGCATGGAGAGGAACCTACTAGTTTGGAGGATACACTACTAGATGCATAGTTGTTGGACATTAGAAGGGTTGATGACCAATTCCCTGAAATATTCCAATTCCTATCAATAGGAATGGCACCTATTGAATAGAAAATCATCCAGAAGAAACAACTGGTAGTGCGTGTTGCATATTTTTCACTTATAGCCAGACAACTATACAAGATGGGACCTAATGAGATCCTGAGGAGATGTGTTATGGAGGTAGAAATACCACCGATTTTAGAAGAAGAACATGAAGGCATCACAGGAGGACACTACGCAGGGAAAGCAACATCGCAAAAGGTTCTTAGAGCTATCCTCGAGTGTCCTACTTTACATAGAGATGCCAAGGAATACTATAAATCCTACGATGTATGCCAAAGAGTTGGGAAGCCTTCCTAAAGAAATGTTATTCCTTTACCACCACAACTAACTTTGTAGGCATTTGAGAAATGGGCAATTGATTTCTTGGGACCTACAAACCCACCAGGGAAGTGCATAAGAGCTAGATACGTCAACACTGTGACAAAGTATTTGACAAGTTGGGTAGAAGAAAGAGCAGTTAAGGAATATAGTGCAACTACAACTGTGTTATTTATATTGGAGGATATCATAACTAGGTTTCGATGCCCAAAGACCCTGATGAGTGATCAAGGCATACACTTTATTAATAAGACTACTGAAGCTTTGACTCAGGAATTTGAGGTCTGCCATTAGAAGATTACTCCTTACCATCCATAAGTGAACAAGATAGTCGAAGCTGTCAACAAGATCTTGGAGATAGCATTGATGAATATATGCAATGTGAACAGGGATGATTAGGATTTGAGAGTACCATCAATGCTATGGTCCTATAGAACTACTTGGAAGAAGCTAGCAATGCAAACTCCCTTCAAGTTGGTGTATGTGCTAGAATCAGTTGTCCCTATGGAATACTTGGTTCCTAGTCTCAGAATTGCAACATTCACAGATATGGATAACACTAGCATCATTCAAGAGAGGCTTGCGAAGTTGGTAGAAATAGAAGAAGATCGATTTATTGTAGGATTCCATCAGCAGGTACAGAAGGAACGAGAAAAGGCCTATCATGATAAGAACATCAAGAAGAAATCCTTCAAGCAAGGAGATCTGGTATTGGTATATGACAACAAGTTCATGAAGCATCCAGAGAAGTTCAAGAAACGTTGTCTTGGGCCATATGAGGTTGTTTACCTTACAGAAGGAGGAGTTGCGTAGTTGAAAATTTTGAATGGAGAATGGAAGGAAGCTTTGGTGAATGGGAGCTGCTTGAAATTGTACTATGACAACCAACTGCCTTGCATCTCTCAGTAGAAGCATGAGAAAATGGGTTTAGGTACCAGGTGCAGTTGAAACTAGGTACCAAACACAGAAAAGATAGTCTGCACAAAGAACGAAGAGTGGGATAGAGCCGAAAGCACAGGCTACCGTGCATAGTCTGTAGATGAAGAAAAACAGAAGGTTCTAACCTGAAGTGCCTTGGGATGAGTCACGTGTGAGTGTTGGGGGAATATTGGCCCTTGGTTATGGAAGGTTGTGAAGATTAAGGAAAGAAGTGCGAACTACGAACTGCGTGGAAGGCAAGTTGATTGAGATTGGGTCAAAGTGACCAAAAGAGTAGAAAAGACAGAGTGACGTAAGATAAAACAAGCCATTGAATGGGGAGATCAAGGAAGACAGATCGACAATAAATATGTATTGTGGACGACTCAACAAGCGAAAAAATTCACCAATATATGCTTTGGAGAAACTCACAAGAAAGAAGGAAAGACAGGCTGGCGAATCCTTGAAAACGTGGGTCAAGTTGACCTAGGGTTTTAGACACCTAAGGTTTTGGTATTTAGGGTTTTGACACCTAGGTTTTGGCCTAAGGATGTCCGCGAGTCCTTGTAATGTATAAATAAAGATCAAGAGGACCTGGGATGGGGTCAATATTATGTATGATGAGTGATTGTTGTTATTGTCGAGAGAGAAGTATTGTGTGGTGAGAGAAGTTCGTATTGTAATATCTTCAAATGGGTGTGAAGATCAACCCTGAAACTTGGTGCATGGGGAGGGGAGAGGAGAAGATAAATAAAGAGAGAGATATGAAAGATAAGAGTGTGGATAGAATTGTATTCTTTCATATAATATATTATAAAGTGCAGTTCTGTGGATGTAGCCCTAGGGAGAGGCTGAGCCATGTATATCTTGTTGTTGTGTGTGATCAATGTTGTATTCTTCTGATATATGATATATTGTTAATGCAATATTATGTTAGATCTGAGATATAGTTCGCGTAGTAGGCTTAAGAAAGATAAAGAATAACTAGATCTGTGTGAGAGTGTTTCCCTGGATACACTTTGCATTTCCTCTGTTTGTAGACACCTGTGTCTTGTGACCCCCTATACCTACTTCGGGTGAGACTGCATATGCTTTGTAGATGTTGCCGAAAGGGCCAGTAGTTAAGGCTTATTTGTACACTGTTAGAACTGAACCCTAGGTCTGCCCCTGTGCCAACAAGGGTCTCCTTGAGACTTCCCTCCACCTACCTACTCTCATTAAATTACATTTTATAGCCATCTAGTCTGAATCAGATCTAGATCCACCTAACTATAAGACATTAAAGACAACACTATGCATTACAATAACTCATACTATACAAAGAAACCATCTCTCATCTTTCCTTGAGCCTTCAAACATTTAATTACATTGAATTTGCATTAAATTTTTTAATTTAGGTTTAAAAATGAGAGGGTTGGTGCCTCTCTTCCCTTGGAACCCATTCCTCCTAATGAACATATGCACTAGCTTCTGACACGCTGATGAGGTGGAGATATGCTCCTACATCATATTCTCACGATGAAAAAAATCATGATCTCCTACTCATGGCTTCCGCATTGTTGTTGTTGAGATCCTCCTAGGTCCCAAACTTTGATGTGGAGTTGTCCATCTTCTCCTCTTCCTTTCTGTTGTTGTTGTTGTCCTGCTATTGCAATATCTTCTCTGTTCCAACTCTCTCTACTATTGGCATCCTTATTTGTTGCTTCCAACATCAATCTCCTTATCTCCTATATTTCTTTCTCAAGTTGGTCCACTGTATGGCTCATCCTTTTGCAGTATGCTCTGTTGTTGCATCTCCTCTTCTTCATTTATTTCCAACTTAAATTATTGGATAAGTCCACTATGGGTTATTATTATTTCCCCCAGGGCTTCCATATCTTCACATAGATCAGAAAAATCCATGCTATCTGTTGTTCTCTCATCTGTTGGAGGTTCCAATTTTTCAATCATCTCTTGTTCATATCCCTTTCTAAAACTTTTGAGCAATTCCACTGAATGCTCTTCTTTTCTCCTCTCCTGGGAATATTTTAATGTCTTCTCCACCTTTTCCTTTATGATAGTCTAAGTTGGATGTCTTTACTCTTCTTCATCTGTAGTACATAAACTGTTAGAGTTTAAAACATTTGGCACCACGGTCTCCTTCTTAGATGTTGTTGCATCACCTCCTCATGTGAGACACTCACACTAGTATCTCCTAGGATATTTGGCAGGAATATCCCAATTCCCCCAATCATTAGAATGCATTTTTTATCCTCCTTTGTCATCACTCCTTATTGATCTGAACTCTCCACTGAGTTCATAAGACTCTCAGACAGTCTCATTTCCTCTTCCTTTCCCACCTGGAAATATGAACTTTCACCTCTTCCCTCCTGGCATTCTACGAGATATTCCACCAATTCCTTCTCATTTACCTCTTGGAAATATGAAATTTTATCTCTTCCCTCTTGTAAGTCTATGGGATCTTCAACTAATATCTTCTTATTTCCCACCTAGCAATATGAAATTTCATCTCTGCACCCCTACAAGTCTACGATATCCTCAACTGATCTCTCTTCCTCATCACAGAGGTTCCTTCCAACCTCTGGTTCAAAAATGTAAAAAACTTCCTCCTCTATGTCACTTAGGGTTTCAACTTGCCTCAGCCACCTCCTCAACACTTTCTTTTGACTCCTGAAAACTAGTTGTTGGACGAGCCACTTTGATTTCTGCTTCATGGGACACTCGTACCTCCAGCTTCCACAAGCTCCTTGTTACATCTTCTACCACTGCAAAGTTAACCGATTGACCTCCTCTTTGATCTCCTTGAGCTCTTTATCCATCTCTTCTTGTCTCATCTTCCTATGGTATCATTTCAGACCTTTCTTATGGCCTTCAATAGCCATCTTCTCCTTTTCCTTACAAAGCTTATTTCCTGCTCTGATACCACTTGATGGTATCAAACTAAAACTTTTCTCGGCTCTGATACCACTTGATGGTATCAAAATAAAACTTTTCTCGGCTCTGATACCACTTGATGGTATCATACTAAAAATTTTCTCGGCTCTGATACCACTTGATGGTATCAGACTAAACCTTTTCTTTGTTGTGATACCACTTGATGGTATCAGACTTAAAATTTTCTTGGCTCCGATACCACTTGATGGTATCAGAATAAAAAATTTCTTGACTCTGATACCACTTGGTGCAGACCCCACCCTATCCCAAGGTCTACGCGACCTCCCAGTATAGGATCGTTCATAAAAAAGGATCTGGATTAGCTCTTAGGCCCCTGTTAAGCCCTCAAAATCCTAGACACAACTCCTTATCTTCAACATGCAAGTCCAAAAAAAAATCACAAGCTCTTTTCCTAAGCCCCTTTCAAATACCTTTTAAATCCCAAATTTGGGCCCTAGCCCACTTCACTTGGATGAAAATTCCATATGACCCTGGGTTGTGACTAGACGGTAACAGAGTGCGCTACTTTGGGCGTTTAAAAACATCAACACCTCAAATCCTTTGAATGGTCGAATGGACGAATGACCAAACAAAGGAAAATATCAATGGTCCACAACTCCCACCGAAATCAACGACTCACAATGAATTCAGGCTTCAGAGTTTTCTATTGCACAATGCTTCCAACACTCTATATCTCTGGAGATTCAAACTCCTAAGTAGATCATATAGATCCCATTCCACCACCTGATCAAAGGTCTATACCCACTTCACGGCTCTGGGCTTTGGGCCTTTTCAATGCACCACACCTTAGATCCCCCCAGAGTGTCTAACTGGAGAACCTCCAAAGGATAACAGATCAACGGATCATGTGCTTCTAGTAACCAATGGCTAGGATCATCTCCTAGGACTCCAGCCTTCTGGAGTCCTAGATTCTCCAACTTGTATTTCCTCAAGAGTTTTGAATCTCTGGAGTGGTAAAGGTTCACTTCCAGTGGTCCATGCATCCCCACACATGGACATTCATGATGACCTCCTTCTTTCGTTCCTTTGGGAAATTTATGACCATGAACCTCATTTCCTCCCGAACTCCAAAATAACTAAGTTCTTATCCTCCTCCAAGTTTCCTCCTCTGATGGACGACTAGGATGGACTTCATCCTTTGGGCCTCCGGGAGTCTTCGCACTTTCTTCACCGAGTTCTTCCAGAGTACTAATCCTCCAAACTTCTTGATTGTCACCGTGTGTCCACTATGATCAAGGGATGAGATCAACCTCAACTCCTGGACCTTTGGGAGTTTTCATATCACACTCAACTTAACTCCTCCAGAGTGTTATACCTTCTGGTCTCTAGATCTGGCGCCATGTGTCCTTTCCGACAGACATTTGAGATGATCTTTGGCCTTCAGGTGTTTGCGATCTCTCGACTCTAGGGAAATTATACCTCTATTCCTCTAAAGTTCCAAGTCTCTGGACCATGACTTATGTGTTTCCATGCATTCTTCCATTTAAGAGTGAATATCTTCTCCGCTTCTTTGGAGCTTCGAGAGACTGGTCAATTTTCTCCACTATGCCTCCTTTCTTTCGGATAGCCAGACTTCCGAACTATCCCCTATCTGTTGACAGGTGTACTCTACACTGACAACTACGATGTGCTCCATATTTCAGAGCTTCAGGAGACTCACTACCCTTATCACTTGTCCTCCACTTCCTCCAAAGCAGAAGATATTCAAACTCCGAGATCTTCTAATACATGTCCTCAACAATGGACAACCGAGATCCAATTTGGGATTCAATACTTTGGGATACTTGTATCCACTATGCATAAGGACTTCAAGGGATTAAAACCTGTGAATATTACTTGTATCATATGGTCATTGACCCAAACACTCAGATCCTACAGTTGGGATATGTCCTCCTCCTATGTGGTCCTCCTCAAGTTTGGACTTAGATCTAACGATCCGAATTTCTTCCTTGTAATCAATTATTTTTAAACTTTTCAAAGGCTTGGCCTTTCATCCTTCTCCTAGAAGGTTGTTTGTCAACCTTGGCTTGCACTTGCACCTCCTGATCTTGAATTTCTATAAATTTCAAAGGGGCTTGACCCTTTTGGGTATTTCTCTCCTACAGGGCTGTCTACTTGGCCTCTACTAGCATTCTTGGTAAAAGTTTCTCCTCTTGAGATTGGAACTTGAAAATGAGTTACTTTTGTAGACACCTTGCACTTCTCCTACAAAATGGAACTTGAATGGTTCCCCTCATCTCTGCACCTTGTAGAGACTATTCACAATGACACTATTTCTCCTAACCTTGAACTTGCTCAGATTTCCAAGGGTCTCGACCCTTTTCTCTTCCAAATTACTTTGTGTTCCTTCCTAGCACTCACGCTCATCCTCCTGAGCTTGTTTAATACTTCATATGAAGTATTGGTGCATGATGATGCTTCGCCTATAGTCTAGGACTTAGATTGTTTTATGGCACACTCCTTACACTCGCTCAATGTATTCCTTGCAGATATTCTTCCCTCAGAGTGTTCAACAACTCTGGTGTGCCTTCCTCTTGCACAGTCTCCTCATATAACTCAAAAACATTTCTTGTGCACTCCTTGGGCCTACTCAATGCACTCCTTGTAGATACTCCTTAGAGTGCTCAGTAACTTTGGTGTGCCTTCTTGGGACAACTTTCGCTTTTGATCTTTAATCCTTTTTTGGTGTTCCCAATTGGAATGCTCTTCTCTGAACTCAAAACAGAGTTCAAGTGCATTCCTTGCACTGGCTTCACGTATTTTTCACTAACTCTTGTGTGAAATTCTTGCACAATCCCCCAAAACACTCAGAAAACTACAGAGATAGAGAAATCTATCTAATTCCTACAAAGGGAAACACATATGCATCTATGGAATTAATAAACATACAAAAAACATCCAGAAACAAACACTCACATAAAACAAATAGAAACCTGATGAATAGAAAAAACTTCTCTTTGTATTAATATGAATGGTTATGTACAATTTTTTACAAAGGTTGGACTGCAACAGAGTCTTAATCTCTTCTCCTCTCCTCTCTTGAGCTCAATCAACTTGCTCACCAACTAGTTCCTACTAATGAAATTTGATACATTGATATTTTTAAAAAAGTGGGTCTCCTCGAGCCCCTCTAGCTACCTACTCTCATTAAATTACATTTGATCACCATCAAGTCTGAATCAGATCTATATCTACCTAATTGTCAGCCATTAAAGGTGAAACTACACATTACAATAACTCGACCTATACAAATACAGTGGCTCGGCTTTCCTTGAGCCTTCAAACATTTAATTACATTGAATTTTCATTAAATTTTTTAATTTAGGTTAAAAAATGAGAGGGTTGTTGCCTCTCTTCCCTTGGAACCCATTCCTCCTAATGCCGGATGCACTAGCTACCCATGCACTAATGAGGTGGAGTGATGCTACCGTATCATCTGCACATGAATAGAGTTATACCAACTAATAGAAATAATTTATAAACATAGTTATAAATGAAATTGCATAACAAAAACATCATAAATACACACAAGTCATTAAAACAATGCATAAGAGAAATGAATAAAACACCAACTGTATGCATACCTTCTACATTCCTCATAGCCATAGACTACACTACTCATTAATCTCAGCAATAAGTCACCCCGAATTGGAGATAACACTCCACCAAGGAAAAGGAAATCATAAGTCAGGCTAAGGTCTCTTAGACAACAACAAATATCAGACTTAGGTACCAACTCTAGAAAACATCCTACAATCCCTAATCCACCACATGCATATCCCACCCTAGGAAGTGTTCCCTTCTCTGCTCTACATTCCTTCAACTACCTCACTCCCTTTGAGGGATTCAACAACAGGTCAGACATGGAGTCTTTGAGATCTGTAGTTGCAATTGTGCACCTTGGGAATTAATTCCCATCAATTCTCTCACATGGAGAGAATGCTCACGGGCATAACAACCCACTTATTCAATAAAACATGGGATTAAAAATCTGCTTCTTAAATAACACACAAGCATGAAAACTCACCTCTTCAATCAAATGGCTAACAACCCACCTCTTAAGGTCACTGGCTAGAAGCAACTCCCACGTACATGTATGGCTGCAAAGTACTACCCTTAGGTATGGAGGATGGAATGATGGAATAATCATCATTAAATTATGGATATTACTCTACATCCACCAATTATATATGCATGGGTCTTATGTGACACATGGCACATAAGGGACTAACTTTCTCCCCTTTATGTAATTCATTCCCTTTCTTTTTGGGAACTTAGGATAACATAACATAATGTTATATGAATTTAGGAATTAGGATATGTTTATATCCATAACTTTGGATTTTAAGGAATATTAATATAAGATTCCATTGAGCTTAATCCCCCTTAGCTTAGCCCCTTCTTTCTTAGACTATTAGCCCCCTTTCCCTTTCTAGTGGAGTTTATCCCCCTATACTCTTTTTATCTAGCTAGTTTGCAATAGTGATGTATTTTTATTAATAATATGAATGTTTACATATTACAATAACATGATCACTATCCTTTTAGCATCTAGGCTCTATGGCCTATTAATCACATAGGCACTCTGGTCTATAGTATCATATCCCACCAGACTATAAACATATGTACGTTTACAGTTTGGGTTTAGCCTCGAGGTATTACACAGGGGGCATGGTGGCTAGTTCAGGTGTGTTTCCAAATAGTGTATAGTATCTTATGAAGGTGTTGGAATAAGAAACATGAGATAAGATGAATGACTATACTGAACCATAGTCTATTTTAGGACACTATTCAATTCACTTGACTACTGTAATGTTATGACTAGGTACAAGATTTTCCTATCTGTAACTTCTTCCTCCCTTCCCATTCTTACTTAACATAATTTGCAAAAGTTCTCAGGAAGATATGTGGATTAACTAATTCAATGCTTATCAGACAAAATCAGGGATATGAGACAATTATGGCTTTGAGAAGGAATGAGAAAATGAGGACTGAGGCAAATCATTTAAACTCCATCAAGGATTCAAAATGAGTGTTGAATATATCATGGGTTAAGGTTTAATGGTGATATTATATGGAATTAACAGTTTTCGTTGGTAGGAGATAACATAGGATTACAATAACAAGCATAAGATGTTGTTTTTATACTAATTTTCCTTTATATTCAATAAATTACACATATTAGAAAAATAGTTACCTTGAGTTACCTTAATCCCTTGCAGTTGATAGTTACATATATAAAATCTAATTGGAGAAGGAATTTGGGTTGTTAAAGACTTTTCCAATTGATGAAAGATACAAAATTCATATGCAGATTTCTACCATCCACTATGCAATTCTAGTACCAGAGGAGAAGAATGTTATTGTTGGTGAATTCTGTTGTTTTCTTTGAGATGTTTCCCAATGGTAATTTGTATGCAAATGTTTAATTTGTACAAAACTATCATATCAACCTACAAAAAATCCAATCTCAATGAAAATTTGTTATAGGAACAAAGATTGGGTATGGGAATACAGATCTAGTTCTTTTCAACAAGCTTCCTTGTCAATTGTTGACATTCCATACTTATTCTGAAAAAGATGAACATGTTTCTAGACTGTATTTTGAGCTAGACCACTAACTATATGAAAAATTTATTGAAATTTACTAATCTACTATCATACACTACTTGAGAAAGGAAACCTTTTCTCAAGTGTAGGATTACTTCCAGTGAATCTGTGTGCGTAGCATATTTACAGGCAGACTCATATCCAAGTATGAAAAATATAACTCAATGGAAGCTCCAACATGAGAGGATAGCTTCTCTCGTGAATATGATTCCAATAAGTGTTGAAGGATGGAGGGGTATTGTGGCCTAATGATGGTTTGGAATCAACCTTTGATGCAATCTATGTCTCATTGCCTCTCTTTGATTGTGGTTCCATGAAGTTCTTTGGAATGTTGGTCTTCACACTCCATGATGCACAAGCAATATGGTGATAAACATGCCAAACATTCTTCGATCTTTGGCTCTAATATATTCTCTTCATCTAATGTGGCCCATGACTGTTTGATCTCTTCTATCTTCTCACAAGGACTACTAGACGAAACTTCTAGATCCTCCTCCTATGGAATATGTTTATGGATCTCTGCTTCCTCCACTAGTTCTTGAATTGCAGACACATCATTGGTAACAACTTTGGAGTGTGGGAAAGGATCTAAGAAGATCCTTGTATGGGTATCTCCTCCTTTGCTCAACAAATGTTTGAGCATCTTTACATTCTTGTGGCTGGTCTACTAACCCCTGAATCACACATGGATTAGTGTATGGAGTTTTTACAAACCAAAAACAAGAAACATAAGAAAACAAATGAAATCTTGCACACCCCACAAGAAAAATTTCAAGGCAGAGCATGTATTCAGACCACTCATGCTACTAAGACACTGTTGTCACCAAGTTCTCTTTTGACATGAAAATATCTCCCTTTACATGAATCAATCCAAAAGAATACACACAAAATCAACAAGACAAGGGTTCAGAGAAATTCACTAAAGTGAATGTAGTGGGATAGAACCCTTTAAGAAATGAGGGCACCTTTGTTTCTTACAATTTCTCATCCTCTAAGTCTTAAGTGTTGGTGCATTGAAACAAAAAATGAAAGTGCTCCAATCCCTTTAGCACCTCCTTGGAAGAAGCGTGAAAAAATGGGATTATTCATATGCATAAACTTTGGACATTAAACCCCATGGATGGGGTGCTAGTGGAGCACACATGTCAAGCATAGCATCCAGGCGAGATCCTCCGTGGCACCAACCACATGACGAACGTGTGCCACTTCCTCCCACCTGCCTCATTCATTTAAGTTCATCTCACTCTTGGCAGGGAGCCATTACTCTCAGTGCGCCCTACTCTGACTTCCCATCCTTTCGACGAACCAACACCTTCGCTCAGCCTTTACTCTGGGTGTGCGGTTATTTATGGAACTTCACCAGCTCCCCGACCTATTTAAATTGCTTTAGTGACTTTGGTTGGCTCATTCCTTCCTAGTTGTTTTTCTCAGAGCTCCGCCTCATGCCCATATTTTCCCTGCTCTGTTGTCTCCCTCTCTCAGTCTATTCCTGGCCCATTTTCTCTCTCCCAGTGTCTGAGAGATTCCCAGGCTATGAGGGAATTCTAAATGTGGGTCATCCTGGTAGCCAAACCAACCCCTCTTGGTCCTCCATCCCCCACCCACTCCCTCCTTTCTATCCTCCTCTTCACCGGCCACCTCATCCTCCTCCCTAGTGCAGTCAACCCAAACTCCTACTTCTTTCCTATCCCTCTCCATGTCCCTTGCAAACAGAATGGAGGGGCTAGAATGCTCAATGGCCTCACTGGATTACAACCCAGAACCTTCAGTAAATTTGGCCTCGGTTTCACACCCAAGCCCTTTGGCTCCTCCCAACTCTATGGCCACCCAGTCACTACAAGCCCAGCCTCTCGATGCTCGATATCATATGGATGGTCCGGAAGCTAGTCAAAATTCACGCCAACAACCCCACTCTCGAGCCGGATCCAACGCTGATCTGGAATATTAATGAAAAATAGGCCTCACGCTGTTGCAGAGCCTAGTATTCGACTTGCATCAGGACATGGATGACCTTTGGTTCCACCTAGAGACCTTTTGACTGGCGAAATTGATCGTCCATCAACTGCAAGAATGAGTCTGGTCCAAGGTTGTCTAAGTAATCCAAGTCGTTTGGTGTGACTCGTTCTGATGGGTTTAATGGCTCCGTTAGCCAATCTAAAATCCTAAAAAGAAAATGAAAAGAAACAAATAACTAACTAATGCTAACAACTAATATATATATATATAAATATATAAATATATATATATATATATATTTACTCTGATATAACTATTTTAAATGTGTTTAGGTAGAACAAGAAAACATAAACAATCCCATTTATGGACAGCATTTACAGGTTGTGAGTTTTACTAGAAACTCACGAAATCAATGTGAAAATGATTTATTTTGAGAAGCAGATAAACAAAGCACATTCAAAATATTTTTTGTTTTCTCTATGTTAATCTAACAAATCATGAATTAACTAGACTATGAAACATAGATGTACAGATAGTCAAAAGCTAAACTTTCTGGTTTCCCTATGCATAATTGACAAAAATTAGAAACATAAAGGAGATAACCTTATGTTAGTTTGTGAAATGCATCCGGGATTTTGTGTGAATAAGAAGCATCCAACCACCACGCCTATGAAATAAATCTGCAATAGACTTATAGTGCAAATGTTCTGAATAAATTCATAACATGTCCTGGTAACTGAAATTTAATAACAGAATAGGTAATACAAATAAACCTTGTGATCTTATGATTGCAAGTGATTAATGTAAGATAAGTTTGAGTGTAACACATTGCATTTCATTTTTCAACTAAAAATCAAAGAGAAATCATGTCATTCAAATTAAAGAGATGATCACAGTGTCAATATCTAGAGCATCAAATTATGGGCGATATTTATAACATGAGTATCCCAAACATAATAGATCATTGATTCTAAAGCTACAAGACGTATTAATATACCAGTATTAACAAAACTTCAATGAAAACACCATTCAAAAAAGGATAAATCCAAAATTCTTATGCGTTGTTTCATTTAGTCTTGGAATCATTCGTCCATCTTATGCTCTAGTCCAAGATGCCTGTCAATTAAAAAATGTATGGTTTTTAAAATGTATTTGGGAAATATGATCTCCCTATCTCTGAGGATAATATCAAATCCCATAAGATCAAAACATTACAAATATGGGGGTCTACAACCACCCATGATCAAACTGTATCTTCAAACATTTATGAAAGTTTTCCCTATTTACAAAGTAAACAAAAGGAGATAACTAATCAACTAGATCGAGCATGTTCCATCCCATAAGATCAGCATCAGATATACCATGTCCTGAAAAAATGAAATGAGAACAAGTTAAATATTTATTAACAAATAATTACTAAATTTTATATGAAAATGACTTGGCTATAGAATCTCTCAATTCTGTAGATAGTCTTATATTGGTAAAAGAAATCCAAGTTGAACTGATTTGATTAAAAAAAAAAAAACATGACTGCAATAAGAATTGTCTTACCATTTAAATCATAACTAAAAAGGGATCAAGATATCTCAGAATTTATTATGGCCTTCACACTATTTGCATTCTTTATCACAATTTTTCCTATCATTTTGAGATGCTTGGCTTGTCTCGGTTCATTTTCCTTGAGGTCACAGTTTTCTTTTATGAGAAATTCATTGTGGTTTGTGAGAGCTTTAATCCTTGCCTGTAGAATGGAAATGTCCTTATAGTATTGTTCAATCCAATGCAAGAAGACTTCACAATGCACAAAAGGAGTAACTTGTCGATGGAGAGTATATTTGGATGTAAGAACATCAACACTACCTGTTGTCAGCCCTTGACCAATATTTATACCAGTAAACCCCTTGCTACCCTCAAGACATGGAGTGATATTGTTAACATAGTCAAATGGTTGATTAGGATCCGACTTATGATGGTTAAGATATTCTTCTACGAGAAAATTCTCAATTTTGGGATCTGAATCCTCATGGATCTTGATCAGGTCAATCAAGCTCACATGAGGCTTATATTGATTACACAGACTTCTCAAAATGATTCGACCAAACCTCTTATTTTGAAACCCTACCATTCCATGCTTTTGTTTGTGAGACTTGTCAATACAGGGTTTCGTATTAGTGTTAGGGTCAACAAATAAGTCATGCACAATGGTATCATTTAACTCAGAATTGACCTCCTATTGTCCAAGTAAAAACTGATCGGGCATAACCTCATGAAGAGGGTTTTTCTTCAAAGGATCTGGCTGGTCATTTGAGAAATCAAAATGTTTCTCTATCAAAGGTTTATCCAATAGAGGGATTTCTATAGGAATGTCTGTGGCAAAACTATTTTGAGCTAAGAACCCATCCAATCATCACTTAGGGTTTTCAAATGATGAACCAACAAAATTTTAATTAAACCATGATGAAAGAGGCTAGAGTCGAGGCTCTTCTTCTCGTATCTTTTCTTCATTTTGTACAGACTCCTTAGCAGATAAAAAAACACATTCAAATGGAATCCTATAAAGTGCATAAGCAATCGCACATGGTAAAGAAACACTAGTCCATAACATCCCTCACAGGTAATAGATTGTTTAAGAACTGATAAAATACCATGCCACCTAACCTTAAGTAAGGAAACATGAATACCTTTCTCACAATAATCAATTTTTCTGGATGTCATGAAAAGACTCCAGGGCACTTCGCCAATTTTGGAATTCTTGAACCACTTTTGATCAGTGAGAGGAAGCCCCGTTGCTTCACTCAAAAAATCTTTAGTCACCTCCAACTAAATATCACCAACCTTTGCTTTGTATGCATCAAATGTTTGGGAAAATTATTTGGCCACCTGAAGGTCATACCCTTTGAACTTATTAATGAAAATATCCCAACCTTGGCCTTTCAAATATTTGACCGCATCATCATGGGACAACAACTCTTGAGAGCCATTCGGCTCTATTCAGACTACATGAGCCATTAAGGGTATGACCAGACTATAACAAGGGCAGCTCAGACTACTGTCGGTTTAGATGGTATAAGTAGAAGGAACAAGTTTGAGTGGGTATCATGGAAACAAAACAAGTAGAAGTCATGTACGATCGTGGTAAAACATCAAGGATTTGGTTATGAAGTTTTAAGTGCTCCTGGTAATGAAATCCCCAAGTACATAGCACTACGAAAACCCTTAACTCATAATGAGAAGCCTATCAATTCATTCTGCCAGCCAAAATGAAGTACAAGATACAATTCTGGCCCGTTTCATCCCCATATCATGTAATGGATACATTTAATTAGAAAAGGGTTGGAATGGATATGTTTTTATAATTCAAATGCAAATCGATGTTTGGTATCATAGTTGATTTCCAAAGGATTCAAATAAATAAGCTTATATTCTAAAAGCAAGTCAACATAAGCATTATATCGATATTTGATAAACTCAAAAAGGAAAATCATTCAAGTAAGAAACATGAGGTATATGTAAGCATATTGGACATTTTTTTTAAGAAAACAATAGGCTTAGGATGGGGATATGATGCGAAATTAAATTTCCATGCTTGATTTCATGCTTTCAGTCATGAATCAAGCATGAGAACACAAGATAAAAATAAAACAAGAATAATCACACATCTTTTATAATCCAAAAATCACCCCCAAATAGTAATATTTACAGCATGAGGTGGAGGCAGCTACAAGAAGTGTAGTTTGTTGTTCAAAATGGAAAAATCATGTAGGGATGCCACCAAGACCCTGGATGACAAAGCCTCTCAACTCATGCATTTTCTCTCCGCAATGCAGGGTGCTTCTCACCTCCCAACAAAGGAAACCCAAGCACCAAAAAATTCGACACCAGTGTTGGCACCACCCCCCTCACTGGAAACTTTGGTCCACACCGAGCCAGACCAAAAGGAGCAGGGGCTACCACCATGGATAGAGAATTTTAAAAAGAAAGAGAATGTACCACCACAACTGGAGGACACCATGCAACTGGACTGGACACCAGTCGAGGAGGAGTTCCCTCCTTCCGGGGACCCAACATTCGATGCCTTCTTCATGGTTGCATGGCCGCACTACAGCCCATACCGGTGATTTTTCTATTGCTTTGTCTTATGCATGGCCACCTTTTTGGCCACCTCTCATGCATTGGTCTATGAATATTATGTTATGTTTACACTTTACACAGTTGTAACGACCATCATTAGGGGCCATAATTTTGAACTCTACTTGCTTCAATAGTAGTCTAAGACTTTAATTATGAAGCGGTTCAGCTGGATGAGTTGGTTTCCCCTCAGGAAAGCTTAGTGTTTACAACTTGAAACCATGGAAGTTATGTGTACTCTTTGATTTTTCCAGACTTTTATACAATCTTACTTATAAAAAAAAAAAAAAAAACTCTGGACATTAAACCATCAACTTGGGGGCTCCTAAACTTTTAAGTGCAATCCCAAGAAATGAAGAATCAGAGCTTATTATAAACTGATGCCGATAATTACTAGCAAATCTAAACCAAATGAAATCAACTAACTTCCACCATAGGACTACAACATGTCATTGGAATGCAAGATTACTTATATTTTGTTGGGATCATAACCACTCTCTTTCATTATTGTGAATGTTCATGTGATTTTATGTGTGCAACAAACTAATTCTTGACTCTTTAGTGGTGGAATTTTAGTGATCTACTCAAAAAGATATTTAAATATTTGAAAGAAGCACACAACAATAAACAAGCTAATATATGAAATCAAACTACACCACATAACTGTATTATTGGACAAGGGTTACTCAATTTTTTTCTTGGCACATACCACAATCTTTCCTAAAGGTTCATATGATCATTTATCAAGTAGATAAATCCTCCAATCTTCAACTAATAATCAATTTCTATAGAAAACTTCAAATGCAAAACATAACCAAGGATTGAAATCTTAAATGGGAAGCAAAATTGATCTAGTTGACTAACAGTAAATGAAAACAACACAATGTATGCCATAATGGGGGTCCTTCCAATCTTGACACATGTTGTGGGATTTTTTTATAGTACTAGGTTGTACTAAAAAATCCACTTGTAGGAATCTATATGATATTAATTCATTGTGGGAAATATATTCAATGATGTATAGTGTAATTCATCAACAATTATCCATTCCCTCTTCAATCCTTTAATATATCTCCTCCACCCCTCTACCCTACTCATGCATTTTATACAAAGAGGTAGGGGGGGAATTAGAACCAATTCCTCCAAATCTAGATTTTCAATCATGGACAAATTTACAAAATATTGTCTTTGTATTCTTTTGGTGGATCTTAGTTGAATAACGACTCAACATATGATTACATTTCATCCATTTACCACAAAAATATCTAATAATAGTCTTGTGTTTGTTCCTTTGCTCGCTAGGTGCATCCATCATCTAGAATATTCGAGAAGATGGTCGCAATTGCAAGTATGGGAAAACTCAGATTGGAAAAACACCCATATCTCTCAGATCCTTCATTATTTTAAAAAATTGTTTGCTAAATAACTAAATGGATATATTATGCAGACAACCAATGTTTTGGAATTTGGAGATTCTTCTTCATTTCCTAGGAATCAGGTCTGAAGGTTGTTGCTACTAATTATGGCACAACATTGACCATGATATTTGACCACACGTTGGAGGTCCACACGTGTGACCTGGGTGTGAACTAGTGAACACCAAACCATATTGGAGGTATTTCCAACAAAACCATTGTCTTCATTTTGGCCCTAGAGGCATGCATATATGCTAAAATGGAGGTTAGGTACAAGAACTAAACTATCAAAAATATTCATCGACAAGATTAGTCTAAATCCTTTCTAAATCATAAAAAAAAAAGGAAATTGTAAATATTAACAAAATTAATATTGTTAAACACATTAATTACATAAGTATGGATAAATGTGGTAATAGGAAAAGTAAACATGTGGAAGGATAAGATAAAAGGAGACTGACTGATAACGCAAAAGGTGTCAAATTCATGAACCAAGATATCCCCCCTACCATATTTTTACCTACTGAATGATAGATCAATGTGTTATTGTCCCGACATGTCTCTGAAAAAAAAACATATGATCTTTCTTACCCAAGAAAATCTTTGAAGATCACCAAAAACTAACTTGTGCAAGGTAGGGTTTGAGGACGAGAATGTAAAATGACCACAACTTCTACTATGCTTCTCAAATGTCTATTATGAAAGAAATTATGATATGCCACAATTATCTAGATCTACTGGCAATAGTTTGACTAAAATCTATGCAATCTATCAAAATATATCCAATCTACAAAATTCACATCCTTCCCAGAAGAAAACCCTAAAAAAGGATCAATTTTAAACTGATGATATTTCCACTTCCTAAACTTTGTTTTGTATGAAGTGTTTTTTGATTCGGTATTTATTTGAGAGGAATTCAATTATTCGGATGGATTTTCCAAATTCATCATAAAACATTTTAAAAATTGACCTAAATGCTTCCATCCTCTTTTTTTTCCATAAAAACTCAACAAAAATAAGAAGAAAAAATTCCCACTTCATGCCAAAGAAAGAGATATCATACCACTTGTAGAGTACTTAACCCCAAAAGTTCATATAAATCACATAAATGTAGTGAAAAACCCAAGAACAAAATAAAAAATAAAGATAAATGTCCCTAAGAAAGATCTCTTTGATAATCAAAATAGAGAGATATGTTCACTTGCTTCTTCAAGGGGTCAACCTCCAAGATAAATTCTCCAAATAAAAAAAAAAACTTGAAAACAAATTATAACCTTATAGTCAATATATATCTATCCATAGAGAATAGTATCTATGTATGGACCCTTTACAATGAGGGAGGACAAACTAATTTGGGCCTTATTAATAATAATGAAGCTTTTTACAACAATTGACTATTAACTAACTATTTAATGGGCTTTATTCAAGGGATGTGGTCTCATATATTAATAAATTATCTAAGTAAGGGGGTTAGGGTATGACACTAACATCATTCCCTAGCCTTACTCATGTCATGTTCTAGTACATGGTTACTTGATTCTGTCAATTTATGCATCCGTTCTACACAATATCCCAAGTAACCATCATCTTAATTGAGGTCTCTTCTATTATCTTTAGCATTCCATTAATTCAAACAATACTTTATATATCACTATGTAACATGCCCTATAAATAACTCATGTCCTAGAAACATTCTTTCATGTCCAATACTAATTATTAAATGCAATTCCATATTATTTGTAGATTCAATTTATTCCACGAAACTTTAATTTCTCTAGTTGATAAATGAATGATGATAGTACTATTATTTACGAATTCATAATTTTTTAAAATCTACTTGTTTAACCAATAATTGGATTAGGATTTCATTTTATGCATGTAATGTAATTACCCCAAGAAAAACACACTTGCATGCCTTCGACAAACATACTTACAGAAACTTACGAAACTCATTTCCAATACTCATCTTGGATTTTATTCCTCCATACCAAATTCTCAATGTGTCCCCAAATGGATTTAGGAAATGAGTTGAAAATCAACATAAAACTCTAATAGGGGATTATATGGATGAACCATTCATATTTTTGGACTCCTGACACTATATTACAACTAGTGGAACGACTCTCCTATGATTTTGTTACCCGTAAAATGCTTTATTCGCTGATCTCCAGAACTAGGGTTTTTCTTAGTAAGGGACAATGCAATTTTTTCACTAGGGGTCGATTTTTCAAAACATTAGATTAGGATATTGTGGGTAGCGTTCTCATATAATCCTTGGAAAAAAAAACTTGCAAGAGCTTTCAAAACTCAATTCTACTACTTGTTTTGGAATTTATGCCCCCGTACCAAATTTTCAATGTGTTCCTAAATGGATTTACGAAGGAAGGTGTAACTCACCATAAAATAAAAATAGGGATCAAGTTGATGAATCATCGATTGTGCTGGATACCTAACATTGGATTCAAAAAAGGGTTATCTCTCTCTTATGCTTCTATTTCATATAAAATTATTTATTCGATGATCTCCAAAACTCAGGTTTTCCTTAGTGAGGGACAATGCAATTTTTGCACTACGGGTCAATTTTGAAAATCATTTGCTTGGGAAATTATGGGTATCTTTCTCATGTTATACTTAGACAAAAAACTTTTAGGATATTACTTAAATCAATTATTCTTCTCGGTTTATATTTTATTCCCTCGAACCAAATTATTAATGTCTCCTTGAATGGCTTCCTGAAGCAAGTTGCAACTCCCCACAAAACTATAATTGGGGATTGGATGGAAAAACCATATATTTCATTGGACTGCTAACATCATATTATAGCTATTGTCACCCCTCTTCTTTGATTCCATTTCTCAAGAAATTATTTATTCAACTATCTCCACAACTAGGTTTTTTCTCAGTAAGGGACAATGCAATTTCTCACTAGGCGTTGATTTTGAAAAAACACCGACAACAATTTTATTTCTTAGAAAATGGATTCATAAGGGAGAGAATGAGTACTTATATCATTGTCTCTACTATAAAATAATATCATGATTACTTGTTACAAATTTTGATTCGAGGGGTTGAATTCACAAATTTCGACCGCAGAGGTGTTTATATGTTTTCCTGACACCCATAATATTTTAACCTATGCAGTTTTTTAAATGGAGACTTAAAAATTCAAATTTGGAAAGTGTCAAATAATCCTCACCTGTTGATCATGAAGACCCAATTTATTTTAAAACATCTTCATACTATATTTCTTCATCATGAAAGGATAACGAGGATGGTTTATATTTTGAACAAAAGGAGAAAAAAAGAAAAATATAATAAAAGAAGGAAATTTCTTTTGTCCATACTCTCACTGAATAACCTTATGTGTCAACGTTGTCCAAAATTTTATTGAATCTAAAACATAGTTCATATTCCCATGATATTCCAATTTCCCCCCTCCATTTAGGAATCCACCCCCTCCATTTTTGAAATTTTGATGAAGTGTTATCTCTACCCTAATTATATTTATCCTCGTTACTCTAACCCCACATTACTTACGCTCATTTTTCTTACACCCCATGCTCCATTTCCTCAAGCTCTGTTGATTTTTCAATAGACAAGGTTTAAGCATGAATTTCATTCCATTTTAACATTTTACTTAAACCATAACCAATTATATTGTAGCAACCAAGATCACAAGAATAAACACCATCCACAAGTACACAAGAAATATCCTGGGAAACCCTTCTCAACAAGGGAAGAAAACCTAGCCAAATCCTTTGTTATATTCTTCAAGAGAAATACCTTCACCACCAAGAAAACCTATCACTTGAGAGGGTACTTGTAAACCCTTGAAGACTAGCACCCAAGAGAGGTGTGCACTTATCCCAAGAAGATGTACTTGCTGAAATTTCCAAAAACACACAAAAGATATGATTCCTCAATGGGGAATGTACATTTACTTATATTAGACTTGACCTATCAACATAAGTTTCTATTAGCACAATAGGGCCAACCTATGTAACTCATGATATAATTAATAATAACCAAATTAATAATATTTTACATTAATTATCATTTACATTAAGGTGGGGCTGACCTGTACCCTTTACATTACAATTAGGGTTACAAGCAGGACTAACTCTTGAAAAATATATAAATGGATCCCATACACCCACTAGTGCTCAGCCGCTAGGGGCACATCCATAGGGATTTCCATATCTCTATCTCACTGCATTACACAAGAGAACGACTATCACTAATGTTCAACCACTAGGATCACGTTCACATGTGCTTGTGCACATACATGTCCACTCAAGAAATCTTCTCTCCCACTGCATTACAGAGGAGATTCATTTGGAGTTCATCATCTCAACTCTCTTCTTAGAGGAGGCTAATACATCATCTTCATATATGTCTCATGATGATGCACCCAACTCTATGGGAATTCACACATTCACCTTGTTCTTAGCCACATGCATGTCCAACTCAGTAGATCTCCTTTCTCACTGCATTACAGATGAGAATCATTTGGAGTTCTTATGAACTCTCTATAAGGAGGATCCCATCTCTACTTTCCATGTCTTTCTCATATATGAACCGCACACCCCTCTCAGGGTCTCTCTCTCAGGTCGACTCAATCAGTCTGTGTCCTGGAGAATGCCTCACACAGTTATAATCATCAACACTCCCTCTCATCTAGAGAGGCATTCTCCATCAGGCCAAGTCTCGCACGGAAGTACACAAACTTTTACTTGGATGTAGTAATCAAAACTCCCTCTCAACTCCAGAGGTATTCTTTACCAAGATAGTTTGGTGAAGGTGTCTGCAATCTGTTCATGTGTAGGAAGGTACGACACGTGTACTGCTTTCCTCTACATCATGTCTCTGAAAATGATATTTTATTTAAACATGTTTCGATATAATATGAATCACAAGTTTTTCAAGGATATTCACACAACTCTATTTATAATCATAGAGTCCATCTTATGATCAATTAAATATGTTAGAAGTTTATGAAGTCACACTACTTCACACACTCAATGATATATACTCTATTTCTATGGTATTCAATGCCACAAAGCTTTGTTTCCTATTGCACCAGGAAACCATGACAAATTTCACAGTAAAACAACAAACGGATGTTCTCTCCTGGTCCACTGTACTCTTTTCTCAATCTGTATCAGCATATCCTACAAACTCGAGTTCACACTAGAGGCATATCTCAGGCCATATCCATCTATGCCTCATATATATCTCAATACATGTTTTTTTTGTTGTCCAATGAGTCTGTCTCAGTTGAATCATAGAATTACTAAGTACATTCTATGCACAACATGAATTAGGTCTGGTGTCAACTAGATATATTCGTGATCCAATCAGTTGTGGATCAATCTCGTCTGAATCATCATCAATATTTTTCTTCAAATCCATCACTGTGGATTTTCATTATATCATACTAAACTTCTTAAATATTCCCACTGTATATTTTCCTTGACTCAGGGAAATGTGTTCGCATCCAATTCACATTTTTCTACTGTCCTTATAAGCTACCTACACCAGTGTTTTGCAAACCTTAATTTTTTGTCGCAATTCTCAAATAAAACGACACTTTTATTTTTTGCGTTATTTTCACACTTACCTTCGTTCTCGTTTTCACAACTGCAAGCGTGAAAACTTGGTTTTCGAAGTCGATTTAAAATCGTCACTGAACTGTCGTTATCATGCTTGTCGATATGCCCATTGTTTTTACATTTTACTTATCATTATACAGTTGGCAATACCTTTTGATCTGTACTCATTAGACATTCTTTGATTGATTATGTAATTTCGTTTCATGAGTGATTGAGTTTGTGATGCATTGGTGATTGGATTTACATGTTATTTGATCAACTAACTTGGCACATTGGTTACATAAAAAAGCATTGGTGTTATGGTTAAAACCTTGCTATGAATCGTTATATACAACACATGTCACATAGTCAAATCCTTGGTATTGGTTTCGATTCATTTGTTTGGTTTTGAAACTATAACTATTGCTCGCGCGAATGTTTAATCCACTTACCATTGATTTCATTGGTCGACCGAACGACATAATTGTTAACCTATACAATAGTGGGTTGAATAGCCATTTGCATCGGTGTTTGTACTGTAGATATGACTATCATGCATGTATGAACTAGCTCCACCACCTTCGCACGATATGTCATTAATGTTTACCCCTATCCCTGTTTCACCTCTGCTAGTTTTAGGTAAGCCTGTGAGCGTTCTTCCCCCGCATATGCTGTGATTCAAACCCTGGCTCATTCACATCACTCACCATGTGATCCTCTCTATGGCACCAGTGGTGCGAATTGAGCCGAATGGTAGTCAAGCCCTGCTATTGTTCAATAATTCCCATAAGGATTTAGAGGATAGTGGTTGGCTCACATTTGTACAGAGGTTCAAGGGTTTCATTCTATTTGTTGCACAACAATTTTCCCTTAACTTTGATGGGTGTAGGGATAAAGTTGGTGACATTCATCTTGAGTTGAATGAAGAGTTCATAAGCTCTGCCACAAGATTGGCATCCACGGGCCAGTGATGGTTTAAAAACTCTAAAGTCAACGAGGTGCCATGGCCTTTGCTATTTGTATCATGAAAGGTCACATCCTGTGACAAAGGTATGCCTATTTCCATGCTTAAACCCAGGTGGCATGATCTTTTGATAATGGTCAAACAATTTGTGACCTGTGAGGGTCGGTATGGATTGGTTTTTCTTTATCACCTTCGACTGTTAATGAATTTCATGGGCTATCCATTGAACATGCCATTTTATTTCCAGTGTATTCTTTACAAAATAGCTAAGAGGTTCAAATGCGAGAAGGCTGATAGCAGCTTGTTTCACCATGGCTTGATTAGAATCATCATCGTTCATCATTTAAACCTCCACGACGATAATTGGAAATCTTTTCTGTCTAGAAATGGCTTTGTTGATTCAGAGTCTGTCCAAATTGACAAGTCTGTGGTCAGTGAGAGTAAGGTCGGGCCACCCGTGCCTCTTCATTCCCTTCTACCCTCTCCCAAACCCTCAGTCATCTCTGACATCGACCTACCCAACATTATAACAGACAAGGTTGAGGCTGTAAAAACACCTGTGAGCAAGAAAGTAAAGGGTAACCCTACTATCGATAGCAAAGGTAAAAATAATGCTCAATTGATATCAATACTTGCCCGGAATAAACCTAAACCAAACACTAATCAAAAGCCCATACTCCTCAGTGAAGACTCGAACTCTGATATCGAGCGCTTCCTAGCTAGTGAGTACCCTTATTCCCAAGGTCTGTTCTACGAGCCACCCTATGACTTTGTTTCTAATTTACCCCCTTGCCTAAAGAAAAATCCTATCTACCCAGGGATCAAGCTACCTAATGAAACCCTTAGTGATTTAAACCAACCCTCGCCTGCAATTTCTAAGCCCAAGAAGACAACGTGTGTCCAATGTAATGTGTGGATGGAGCACTACTATACCGGCGTTCCCTTATTACAGACGAAAATCAAATCATTGGAAAACCAAGTTACAGTTTTGACAAGAGAAAGGGACAAGCTTCAAGCTAATGACAAGAACCAAAAAACCACTGGTTCGATCGTATTTAGGAATGTTAAATCCGCTACAGCCTTCGTCAATTCCAAACTATCATAATCAAAGCCGTTTCATATTGTCCAGGTATGATTTTCAATTTTAATTTCGTTTCAGGAGTGGCTTGAATTAATATAATGAATTGATTTTTGGGTTACGATTAGTTCTGTTCATTATTTGAAATGATTCTTACGTAGTTGGATTATCAAAAATGGTTATGCTATGAATCCTATACAGTACATTTATTTTTCTAAAATTAAATGCACATATGATTCGGTTATGCATTTTTGTCGTTCCCAGTTTAGTATAAGCAATTCATTGGTTTTAATTTGGTTTGGTTTGTTTGTGAATCAATTATGTTTGATAGTCGATATAGTTTGATTTTAATTAGTTTCGTTTGCCCCTAATAAACTCAAAATGACTCTACTGATCGTGATTTATCAAAACGACTATGTTCTACATCGAATCATTATTCTCGTTAGGATTTTGATTATCTTGACCTATGCAAAAGATCTACCTACTATAATCATGGATTTGTAACGATATTATCTGACCCAAACTGTTTCAATTCGTTTTGATTTGATTGATGTGTGTTTTGAGTTAACACTATTGTTTGTATGAGTTGGATTGGTATCGAAAAATCGATTTGATGTTGCTCTGTTGGTTTTGATTTTCAAAAAAAGATTTTTTTAAGTTTAGATCAACATATTTTATCTCTGTTGAATTCATAAGAAAAAACTCGGCTAATAGTTCGCTTTGAAATTGATTCAAGTGATGATTTCGTTGACTATCAATAGATTTTGTCTGCCCCCAATTGGCAATAAAGAACGTTTGACAAATCCCACATATCCTATTACGATTTCATCTGTGGCAATTTACATACCAGTTTTGATTCGATTTCCTAATAGCCTGGTTCGTTTGTATATGTTTAATATAGTTATATCAATTTGAAAATGATCATGTTGGTTTCGTTTGGATACGACAATGATCTTGTGGATAGCTGAAGCAACTATTTGTGTTGATTTCAATTAGTTATGAAAATGATTTTATTACTGTTCGGTTATCCAATACGATTCTGTATACCTGAATTGGTGATAACGAATTAAACAGAGTGCATCCATCTCTGTTATCATTTGATTTAGTTTTTTCAATTTGCATACAAGTGTCGATTTGAATGATTCTTTTAGAAATCAAATATTTTTTATAGTTTGAATATGTTTTCTAAGATTTGAATTGATTTTTAATATGATTCTATGTTTGATTTAGACTAGCTACATAATCCCAAGATTCTATAGCTAGTCTTTAGAATTAGATTTTTATCAATTTTATCAACAAAATATCCTCTTAACTTGTCCATTTTTGTCCTCTTTCAGGTACATTCGAGTTGAAATAATCAATTGGGCATGTTGTGGTAGTCTAGGAGATATTTGTGTGATATAGTTTTTATTTTAGGTGGTTAGTTTAGTCAGACTTGGGATATTTTCCCATATTTGTATAAACAGTTTTGATAACTTCCACAGGGATGTTTTACCCTGTGGGAGGTCTTTAAATACTTGTTATTTTTTTAATAAGCATCAGCATCCTCACTGTGGGAGAACCAGACTATGGATTTATGATTCAGACTGAGACGAAAGTTGATGTCTTGTAACAGCTTTCGCTTTCAATATATCAAAGTTTTGTTTCAAGTTTTTGCATATCAGTTGGCAATTAATTATCAACTACTTTAGCTATCATAATTCTTTTTATGCTGATGTGATTGGATTTATATGTTGTCTGTATCTGATATCTCCTATTTTTAAAGTACAACAATTACTTTGTTTCAGTTAATGAATCACAGATTTCTCTTCTTCGTTAGTTGAATCATTTTGTATAGATCTTTGCATACATATTTATCTAACTGTAAAGATTTATAAATCATAAGGTTGCTGTAAAATTTGTATGTCTTGTTTGTCCTGTAATTATATTTGAAGAGCACAAATGCTTCTAGTTTATGAGAAGCTAGTGGATAATCTGGTGTGGGTTTCCTCCCTCCGATCAGCTAAGACAATCATTGCATACACATGACAAACCTGGAGCGTTACTTCAACTCAGTTTGTTATTTAGTATTTAATAGTTAATTTGTTAATATAGTATAAGTAGTTTAGTTAGATATATATATAGTTTAGATTTGTAGTTAGAGTTATTATTTGAGTTTCTTAGTTTAGTTAGTTTTATGTTATTTCTTTTTCATAAAATTATAAAATAAAATAAAAAACAATAGTCTCGTTGTCTTAGGACAGATCACCAATGAGTTTTTCAGGTTTTCATTCAAATCTGTAATTTGTAGATGTTGTACATTTGTAAATTGATCTGACTCTGTTAGTAATAGAACATTTGATTTTATAGAATTATAGTTGTGTAGTATTAGATAGTAGATTGTATATATAATAATTCGATATGTTTATTAGTTTGTTTTAATAGTTATTTTAGTTAGATTAATTAATTTAGAGTAGTTTTATTTTGTTTTATTAGGACTTAGATCGGCTAACGGAGCCGCTAAACCCATCAGGGTGGGTTATCCCAAATGGCTAGGGTTATTTAGACAACCCCGGACTGGATCCACTCTTCCAGTTGACGGATGGTCAATTTTTCCCGTCAACAAATGGCGCTAGAAGGAGGGTCTGAAACTAATTAATGGCATGAGGTGGTCGTAAGACTCCTCCACCACCTAATCGCTCACCTATAGTGACAACAAGTCATTCAAACGATAACATGCCCCCTCAACTAGAAACCACATCAACCGACGATCCACAGGTCATAGTTGAACCAATAACCCCGAATCCTACAGGTGGTGACATACAAGAGATTGTCCGTCAATCTCTCATAAGAACTCATAGTGCCTTAGCCCGTTTGAGGTAACCAAACCATCCGTTAGACTAACCTTTAGATTTCTCTGATATCAGGGAACAACTCGGAGGCACTAACCTCACTGTCAACCCTACAGATCCAATCCTCACTCCTGCTACAGGAGGATCTGGAATACCTCCTTCACCACCTTCATCATCTCCTTCCTCTTCTGGAGGAGATTCCTCTGACGAAGGAAGTTCCTCTTCTAAGCCTTCCACACCCACTACACCAATGGCCAATGAGAACAATCCTTCTAGACCTTGGCTCGACCAGGATGTCGTAGTTGTATGTGGAGCTCAGCATCCCTTGCCTAAACATCTGGAGAAATGGCTCCCCAAGTTTGACCTTGACTCAAAACAGATCGTTGAAGATCACATTAAAAAGTTTATGTTAGCCATAAGACTTCGCAATGTCGATCATGAAGACGTAGTCTGTAGGTTGTTCCCCTATATTTTTAAGGGAAATTCATCTACATGGTACTTTTCCCAACAACCCCATACCATTGTGTCTTGGTAAAAGTTTGAGTCATGCTTTTTGGAAAAGTTCGGAGACGGTAAGCCTCCAGAAGTCCTAGTCATGGATCTTTCTAACTTAAGAATGAACCCAAAAAAAAAAGTTAAAGACTTTAATAAAAAATTCTTAACACTTAAAAATCGAATCCCTGTGGATTTCATGCCCGCCGAGAATCTCATAATAACATACTACACTAAATCTTTGCATCAAAGTATAGCTATTTGGGTTAAACGATCTAAGAAATCCACGTTGTTAGAATACTTCGAGGAGGCCATCCATATTGAAAAAGACATACTTAGTCTTAAATACTCTTCTAGCAACGAAACAGAGACTAGTCCTTCTTCCAAAAAGAAGATCGAAATCCTCCCTAGACCTACTCAAAGTAAGACACAACTTGAAAGCTCTGATTTAGAAAACTTAACTAAAGTTGTTCAAAAATTATCAAATCAAGTTATAGACTTGAAAAAGACAACCGAAGAAGCTTTCTCGAGCAAAGGGCCTTACAAAACCCCTTTTCGGAAGCCTTTTCCTACCAACCGACCTAATCCAACCAACGAAGGACTTAATCTAGAAAGTCTTCAATGCGCCGTTCAAACGATTCTAGAAGCCCAAGATAACTTGATGCCTCCTGAGATTCCTGAGGAGGTAGTTGAACAAGAGGCATTTCAAGAAGAAGAGTCTTCTCCAAACATTTTTGGACACTTCTCGGATAGCATCTTTCAAGCCAACTTCAAGATGGTTCATCCCTATAATACTATGAGTAAGACAGTAAACAAACCTTCTTCCAAAAACCCTACAACTTCGCCTCCAAAGCAATCTAAACCAGCTGAAACTAAACAGAGTAATGTGAACCCCAACTTAGATTATGATGTAGTTGAAGATCTTAAAAAGTTGAGAGCTAACATTTATGTTTATGAGTTATTGAAATTTCCATTTCTACTACAAAAAATGTTACAGAATATCTTAGAGAACGACAAAAATGGTAATTCTAATGGTAACAAGTTGGTGCAGAACAAAGTTCCTCAGAAGACTTCCACTAAAAACAATCCCGATCCTCAAGATAAAGGAAGCCTTCCCGTAAGTAATTTAAATAATGTAGATAAAGTAGCTTTAGAAATTGCGAGTAAAAAGCCACAAACTACTATCCTTAGTACTCGCAAAAATATACTTCTTTTTTTTTTAACGTTCGAAATCTTTAATAGAAACATGCAAAATTGTATGGTAGACTCAGGAGCGTCATCCAATGTGATTCCATGGTCTGTATGACAAAATATTAATGCCGAAGTTGAACCCTCCACCTTAAAAATTATACAACTTGATCGGACCAATGTTAAAGTTATAGGCGAACTGAAGAATGTGCTTATAAGATTATCGTCTAACCCCAAGGTTCATCAAGTCATTGATATAATTGTTGTGGATATTCCAGAAGTGTATGGTTTGTTTTTAAGCAGGGACTGGTCGGAGCAGCTACACGGTTATTTCACGATGGATTGGTCTCATCTATGGCTTCCAGAGAATGGAAATCCCAACAAGATCAAGGTAAATCGTGAACGCTACCTTAAGTTTACAGTCACAGATTTGAACGATTTTAATGAACCATTTACACCTTCTGTGGATTCACCCGAAGTACAAGGGATGGATACCTTTTTCGGCAATTTCATGGCCGAGGCTTCGGCTATCACCAATCCAAAACAGTAGTCCGAGATTGTAGCATATGTGAAGCCAACAGCTTCTACGCAACGGTCTCATGTACCCTATGGAAATCAAATTTGGTCTCTTTATTTTGACGGGTCAAAGTCCAAATAAGGAGCTGGAGCAGGCTGCATTATTATCGACCCGACAGGTAACAAAACATTGATTGCATGTAGGTTGGAATTTGAATGTACTAATAACACTGCAGAATATGAGGCTTTACTACAAGGTATCAGAAAAGCTTTGGATATGAACATTCAAAACTTGACCATCTTTGGCGACTCTGAAATAGTGGTTAGACAGGTAAGATATTCTATCCACTATCTATCTCCACATCTTAAAAGATACCAATCTGAGGTATGGAATTTAATGAATAAGTTTGTTGCTTTCAATATAAATTCTATTCCTAGATTGAATAACTCTGAAGCAGATCTATTAGCTAACGTAGCTTCTAAACTCTTTCCTGCAGAAGGCTTGTCCCCAGATGCATTCTCCGTCGAACTATTGTTCAGGCCATCCGTTCCCAACAACATCATGAATTGGAGAGTCTTTGATGACGATCAACATATTATTAACTTTCTGCACATGGAATAAACCTTTCAAGGTGCGATGATAGATGAACACACACACGACAACAATTTGCGCGATTTCACGGTAATACCAGATCCGAGAACTCCTGAATCTTCATCGGGCATGGTAAACTCGATCCCTAAATCTGTAGTTAGATTAGAGAAATTTTACGATCTTCAAGATAAATTTAAAAAATCGATCAACTGTAAAACAAATAGTTCCTCATTATCATATGAAAAAGTAAACTTAGGAACTAAGGACAATCCGTAGTGCATTAATCTAGGGGTAGGATGTTCTGAACAAGAAAAAGTTGCATTTATTAAATTGTTCAAAGAATTTAAATATGTCTTTGCATGGATGTATGATGACCTTAAAACTTTCGACCCTAACATCATACAACACGTCATTCCCATGAAGCCCCAAACCTTACCCTTCCAACAAAAATTGAGAAAAATGCACCCTAAGCTCGAACCGACCGTTAAAAAAGAATTGAATAAGCTCCTAAATGCTAAGATAATTTTTCCAGTTACGCACACAATGGATTTCTAACCTTGTCCCTGTCCGAAAGAAAAGTGGGGAAATCTGACTCTGCGTCGATTTTCGAAACCTTAATAGAGCGTCTGATAAAGACAACTATCCTGTCCCACCCATGGAACAGATCCTTCAACAGGTATCTGGTTCTGAGAGGCTATCCTTACTGGATGATTTCTTGGGGTACAACCAAGTCCTGATGTCTCCACCAGACCAACTTAAAACTACCTTCTGTACCCCGTGGGGCACCTACGCTTATCGAAAAATTCCCTTTGGATTGATTAATGCTGGTGTCGCTTTCCAGAGAGCAATGGACATTGCTTTCCGAGGTCTAATCAATCAGTCTATTGTAGTTTACTTAGATGATGTTACTGTATTCTCTAAAAACAAAACCGATCATCTAGCTCATTTACGAGCCGTTCTACAACGATGTCGTAAATACGGCATCTCTTTGAATCCTAAAAAATCCATCTTTGCAGTAGAACATGGTAAACTCTTGGGATTTATTGTGTCAAGCGAAGGGATGATTATCAACCCCGAAAGGTCTCAATTCATCATGAAACTTCCCCCTCCTACATCTAAAAAATCTATGCAGTCTTTCTTAGGCCAGATTAACTTCGTGAGGAGATTCGTCCCCAGTTTCTCCAAAATGGTCAGGCCTTTACATAATTTAATTAAGAAAGACACCCATTATCACTGGGGACCCCTAGAGAATCAATCTTTTAATGCAATAAAGAAGGCCATAATAGACGCTCTGTCTCTCATGAGCCCCAAATTTTCTCAAGACTTTACACTCTACACTTTTTCTTATGACCGTTCCTATGCTGCCGTCCTAACTCAAAAGAATGCCGAAAACAACGAAGTACCCATCGCCTTTATGAGCTCTACTTTCAAAGGCGCTAAAATTAATTACCCAGCGGTATATTAGCAAGCCTACGTTATTTTCAAAGCAGTCAAGCATTTCCAATCTTATCTTTTTAAATCAAGGATGAAAGTTATTGTCCCTTACCCAGCCGTCAGGAACCTGTTAGTGCAGAAGGAATTAGGTGAAAAGAGGGCTAACTGAGTCACCTCCTTGCAGGAGTACGACATAGAAATCACCCCAGCTCAGATAGTGAGAGGCCAAGGGTTATGCAAGTTAGTTGTTGATTCAGCAGCAGGACAACAAGAAGAAAGCGATACGTCAAACCTAGGACAACACGACCAAAATGCAGTCTGTTGCACACAAAACTCTGTCAGTCCTTGGTATGACGATATAAGATTCTATCTTGAACATGGGTCAGCCCCCCATCACCTGGATCCCACTAAAAGAAGAGAGTTGAGATTAAATTCTACCTCCTTTCATCTGGTTAACGGTATCCTGTTTCGTCAAAGTTTTGACGGCGTACTGATGCACTGTCTTGAGAAAGACGAAGCAGAAAAAGTCTTTCTAGAGTTGCATGCAGAAGAAGCTAGCGGTCATTTTGGTGGTGACACCACTGCTCATAAGGTTTTAAGAGCCAGTTATTACTGGCCCACGCTTTTTAGAGACGCCCATGCCTTGTGTCGTAAGTGTATTATTTGTCAAAAAGCATCAGGGCGGTTACAAAAACTAGCCTTTCCTTTGTAGCCTGTTTCAGTAGACTCTCCTTTTCAGCAGTGGGGCCTTGACATCATAGGTCTGATCAACCCCCCATCCTCAAAACATCATAAGTTCATCATCACAGCCACATATTACTTTACCCGGTGGTCTGAAGCTGTCGCATTAAGAACTGTCAACACCAGTCAGGTAATTACCTTTATAAATTCGAATATTATCACTCGTTTTGGTATTCCCAACTGTTTAGTATTCGACAACGCTTATGACTTTTCCTCTCTTGAGATGAGTGAGTTTGCTTTGGAAAAAGGAATTAAATTGAAGTATTATGCTAGCTATTACCCTCAGGGCAACGGATTGGCAGAATCAACAAAATAAGAACTTGATTAAAATCATCAAGAGAACGGTGGCTGAAAATCAAAAAAATTGGCACAATACACTATTAAATGTGCTCTGGGCTGATAGGGTAACACCAAAAGATGTTGTAGGTAACTCCCCCTTTTTTCTCGTTAATGGCAGAGAAGCAATTCTGCCACCTCACATTCTTGTTCCTTCACTACAGTTTTCACAGAAAATCCAAGAAGAAGATTGTCCCCCTTTGGAAAACTGAATTAACGCTTTGATGAAGATAGAAGAGGTAAGAGCCCAAGCTAAATGTAAGTTAGATCAGCATCAACTATTGGTTAAAAGATGGTTTGATTCTAATTCTGCTTCTGATAGGAATTTCGAAGTAGGTGACCTCGTCTTGAAATGGGACAAACCACATGAGGGAAAGGGAGAGCACACAAAATTTCAAAACTTATGGCTTGGACCATTTTTAATTGTCGATAAGTTGGGTCCTGGTTCTTTCTGATTGCAGAATCTTGAAGGGAAGCCTGACACTTATCCGGTAAATGGCCAAGCCCTGAAAATATACTTCGCTTGATGACAACCCTTGTACATTATGTACATATTTTTCTTTTTGTTTGCTTTTTCTTTTTTTTTTTTTTTTTTTTTTTTTTTTTTTTTTGATTTCTTCTTTGAGTTTATCAGCTTGTGTTTTTGGAAATACACATACCTGTATACTGATCTATTTAGACAAAGAAAACAGAAAATTCCTTCGCTGAAATAACTGCTAAGAAAATTGTATAAACATCAATTATATACTTCTAAAATTTACATCTATGATTGGCAAAAGTTTGTCGTTTGAAAGAAGTTAACTGATTTCAATCTCTAACATAATCTTGTTGGGATCATCCATTATCTATTTACACTGTCCCTATTCCTTAAGGGAATGACTCATAAGATGTCTCCCTGCCTTAGGAAGTTGGTTCTGTAAATGAAGCATCTCTAGATCTTAATAAAGGACAGTTCTAAAAAATTCTGTTGAGGTCTGAAAAAATATGTTAAGATATCATAATTTTCAGTGTCACCCCGCTCAACTATATATCTTTGAAAAACAAAACAAAATAAATCATTAATAGAGTTGTGGGAAGTGCTTGTAAACCCACCGGGATGATGAACAGGTCTGCTGGCAGTGGGTTAATGCATGCATGGTGCCAAGACAACTTCGTCGGGGTACTGAACAGGCCTGCTGGCAGCGAAGCAATGTCGGGTATATGATAATTTGCAAATAAGAAACATCTTAATGTCCTTTATTCTGATCTAGAACTTCTTGGCAGGATACAGATGTTAGAGTGGGTTAAATGGCAACCCTGTCGAGGCTATGGACGCCTGCTGGAAGCAATGGCTCTGTCAACAATATTGGAGATTTCATCTTTAATATCGCAACTCACTTGTCTTGAGACTGTTATCATCTTTCACCCTTTAAACACTGCTGGAATATTTGGTTAATGATGATGTTTACATGATTTTCTGGTTGTTATTTTTGAGTTAGAATTTTTCTCATTATCCTAATCTGAATTTGTTCTTTTGGCAGAGATAACTTCTTCTACCAGTGTGTCGCCATTGTTGGCAGCCAATTCACATTTTTCTACTATCCTTATAAGCTGCCTACACCAGTGTTTTGAAAACCTTAATTTTTCGTCGCAATTCTCAAATAAAAAGACACTTTTATTTTTTCCACTATTTGCACACTTACCTTTGTTCTCGTTTTCACGACTGCAAGCGTGAAAACTTGGTTTTCGAAGTCACATTAAAATCGTCATTGAACTGTCGTTATCATGCTTGTCGATATGCCCATTGCGTTTACATTTTACTTATCATTATACAGTTGGCAAGACCCTTTGATCTGTGCTCATTAGACATTCTTTGATTGATTATGTAATTTTGTTTCATAAGTGATTGAGTTTTTGATGCATTGATGATTGGATTTACATGTTATTTGGTCAATTCACTTGGCACATTGGTTACATAAAACAACATTGGTGTTATGGTTAAACCCTTGCTATGAATCGTTCTGTACAACACATGTCACATAGTCAAACCCTTGGTATTGGTTTTGATTCATTTGTTTGGTTTTGAAACTATAACTATTGCTCGCGCGAATGTTTAATCCACTTACCATTGATTTCATTGGTCGAGCGAATGGCATACTTGTTAACCTATACAATAGTGGGTTGAATAGCTATTTGCGTCGATGGTTGTACTGTAGATATGACTGTCGTGCATGTATGAACTAGCTCCACCACCTTCACACGATATGTCATTAATGTTTACCCCTATCCCTGTTTCACCTCTGCTAGTTTCAGGTAAGCATGTGAGCATTCTGCCCCTGCGTATGTTGTGATTCAAAGCCTGGCTTGTTCACATCGCTCACCATGTGCTCCTCTCTATGGCACCAGTGGTGCGAATTGAGCCGAATGGTAGTCAAGCCTTGATACTATTCGATAACGCCCGTAAGGATTTAGAGGATAGTGGTTGGCTCACGTTTGTATAGAGGTTTGAGGGTTTCAATATGTTTGTTGCACAACAATTCTCCCTTACCTTTGATGGGTGTAGGGATAAAGTAGGTGATATTCAGCTTGAGCTGAATCAAGAGTTAATAAGCTCTTCCATAGGATTGGCATCCACGGGCCAGCGATGGTTTAAAAACTCTAAAGTCGACGAGGTGCCATGCCCTTTGCTATTCGTATCACAAAAGGTCACATCCTGTGAAAAAGGTATGCCTATTTCCACGCTTAAACCCAGGTGGAATGATCTTTTGATAATGGTCAAACAATTTGTGACCTCTGAGGGTCAGTATGGATTGGTTTTTCTTTATCACCTTCGACTATTAATGTATTTCATGGGCTATCCATTGAACGTGCCATTTTATTTCCAGCGTAGTCTTTACAAAATGGCTAAGAGGTTCAAACGGGAGAAGGCTGAAAGTAGCTTGTTTCACGATGGCTTGATTAGACTCATCGTCGTTCATCATTTAAACCTCCACGATGATAATTGGCAAGATTTTATGTCTAGAAATGGCTTTCTTGATTCAGAGTCTATCCAAATTGACAATTTTGTGGTCAATGAGACTAAGGTTGGGCCGCCCGTGCCTCTTCATCCCCTTCTACCCTCTCCTAAACCCTCGGTCGGCCCTGACATCGACCTACCCGACATTACAACAGACAAGGTTGAGGCTATAAAAAAGCCTGTGAGCAAGAAAGTCAAGGGTAACCCTACTGTCGATAGCAAAGGTAAAAAGAATGCTCGATTGATATCGAGACTTGCACGGAATAAACCTAAACCAAACATTGATCAAAAGCCCATAGTCCTAGCTAGTGAGTACCCTTATTCCCATGGTCTATGCTCTGAGCCACCCTATGACTTTGTTTCTAATTTACCCCCTTTCCTAAAGAAAAATCCTAGCTACCCAGGGATCAAGCTACCTAATGAAACCCTCTGTGATTTAAACCAACCCTCGCCTGTAATTTTGAAGCCCGAGTAGACAGCATGTGTCCAATGTAATGTGTGGATGGAGCGCTACTATACCGACGTTCCCTTATTACAGACGAAAATCAAATCATTGGAAAACCAAGTTACAGTGTTGACAAGAGAAAGGGACAAGCTTCAAGCTAATGACAAGAAGAAAAAAACCACTGGTTCGATCGTATTTAGGAATGTCGAATCGGATACAGCCTTCGTCAATTCCAAACTATCATAATCGAAGCCGTTTCATATTGCCCAGGTATGATTTTCAATTTTAATTTCATTTCAGGAGTGGCTTGAATTAATATAATGAATTGATTTTTGGGTTACGATTAGTTATGTTCATTATTTGAAATGATTCTTACGTAGTTTCATTATCAAAAATGGTTATGCTATGAATCCTGTATAGTACATTTATTTTGCTAAAATTAAATGAACATATGATTCGGTTATGCGTTTTTGTCGTTCCCAGTTTATTATAAGCAATTCATTGGTTTTGATTTGGTTTGGTTTGTTTGTGAATCACTTCTGTTTGATAGTCGATATGGTTTGATTTTAATTATTTTTGTTTGCTCCTAATAAACTCAAAACGACTCTATTCATTGCGATTTATCAAAACGATCATGTTCTACATCGAATCATTATTCTCGTTAGGATTTTGATTATCTTGACCTATACAAAAGATCTACCTACTATAATCGTGGATTTGTAACGATAGTATCTAACCCAAACTATTTCAATTCATTTTGATTTGATTGATGTGTGTTTTGAGTTAACACTATTGTTTGTATGAGTTGTATTGGTATCGAAAAATCGATTTGATGCTGCTCTGTTGGTTTTGATTTTCAAAAAAAGATTTTGTTAAGTTCAGATCGACATATTTTATCTTTGTTGAATTCATAAGAAAAAACTTGGCTAATAGTTCTCTTTGAAATTGATTCAAGTGATGATTTCGTTGACTGTCAATCCATTTTGTCTTCCCCCAATTGGCAATAACGAACATTTGACAAATCCCACATATCCTATTACGATTTCATCTATGACAATTTACATACCAGTTTTGATTCGATTTCCTAATAGCCTGGGTCGTTTGTATATGTTTAATATAGTTATATCGATTTGAAAACGATCATGTTGGTTTCGTTTGGATATGATAGAGATCTTGTGGATAGCTGAAGCAACTATTTGTGTTGATTTCAATTGGTTATGAAAATGATTTCATTACTGTTCGGTTATCCAATACGATTCTCTATACTCGAATTGGTGATAACGAATTAAACAGAGTGCATCCATCTCTGTTATCATTTGATTTAGTTTGTTCAATTTGCATACAAGTGTCGATTTGAATGATTCTTTTAGCAATCAAATATTTTTTATAGTTTGAATATGTTTTTTAAGATTCGAATTGATTTTTAATATGATTTTGTGTTTGATTTAGACCAGCTACAAAATCGCAAGATTCTGTAGCTAGTCTTTAGAATTAGATTTTTATCAATTTAATCAACAAAATATCCTCTTAACTTGTCCATTTTTGTCCTCTTTCAGGTACATTCGAATTGAAATAATCAATTGGGCATGCTGTGGCAGTCTAGGAGATATTTGTGTGATATAGTTTTTATTTTAGGTGGTTAGTTTAGTCAGACTTGGGATATTTTCCCAGATTTGTGTAAACAGTTTTGATAAATTCCACAGGGATGTTTTACCCTGTGGGAGGTCTTTAAATACTTGTTATTTTTTGTAATAAGAATCATCATCCTCACTGTGGGAGAACCAGACTATGGATTTATGATTCAGACTGAGACAAAAGTTGATGTCTTGTAACAACTTTCGCTTTCAATATATCAAACTTTTGTTTCAATTTTTTGCATATCAGTTGGCAATTAATTATCGACTACTTTAGCTATCATAATTCTTTGTATGCTGATGTGATTGGATTTATATGCTGTCTATAACTGATCTCTCCTATTTTTAAAGTACAACAATTACTTTGTTTCAGTTAATGAATCACATATTTCTCTTCTTTGTTAATTGAATCATTTTGTATAGATCTTTGCATACAGATTTATCTAACTGTGAAGATTTATAAATCATAAGGTTGCTGTAAATTTTTTATGTCTTGTTTGTCCTATAATTATATTTGAAGAGCACAACTGCTTCTAGTTTACGAGAAGCTCGTGGATAATCCGGTGCGGGTTTCCTCCCTCTGATCAGCTAAGACAATCATTGCATACACAGGAAAAACCTGGAGCGTTACTTCAGGTTAGTTTGTTATTTAGTATTTAATAGTTAATTTGTTAGTATAGTATAAGTAGTTTAGTTAGATATATGTATAGTTTAGATTCGTAGTTAGAGTTATTATTTTAGTTGCTTAGTTTAGTTAGTTTTATGTTATTTTTTTTTCATAAAATTATAAAATAAAATAAAAAACAATAGTCTTGTTGTCTTAGGACAGATTACCAATGAGTTTTTCAGGTTTTCATTCAAATTTGTAATTTGTAGATGTTGTACATTTGTAAATTGATCTGACTCTGTTAGTAATAGAACATTTGATTTTATAGAATTATAGTTGTGTAGTATTAGATAGTAGATTGTATATATAATAGTTAGATTTGTTTATTAGTTTGTTTTAATAGTTATTTTTAGTTAGATTAATTAATTTAGAGTAGTTTTCTTTTGTTTTCTTAGGACTTAGATCGGCTAACGGAGCCGCTAAACCCGTCAGGGTGGGTTATCCCAAACGACTTGGGTTATTTAGACAACCCCGGACCGGATCCACTCTTCTAGTTGACGGACGATCAATTTCGCCCATCAAAAAAATGTCATCGGTCCTCTATCATACTTATTGTCCCAAGAAGTAGTGCATCATACTCAAATCCTTCATACTGAAATCAGAAGTCAAAGCTTACTTGTATCCAACAAAAAGAGTTTATGAATAAGTCATCAAAATCGGGCTCTCCTAACTAATATTGTAATAATAAAGGTTTGGCACAACAACACTCTTGTTGAAACCCAAACTCATAAAGAATCTATCCCTCTCATATAGTTTCCAACTTATGGATGGTAGTACATATGGAAGTGTATAGGGTTTACTGGATCAAGTGTCTCATCATAGAAACCTCCGTCTTTTTGTGGGAATCCTCTGGCTATAGATCTCGCTTTGCATTTATTGACACTTACATTAGCTACATGCTTGATCTTATAGATCCACTTTTAAGTCATCACAAACTTACCTTCTGGTCTCTGAACAATATCTTATACATCATTCTTTAATATGTGCAAGTATTCTTCTATTATGGCATCTTTCCATACATGTTCTCCTATTGCTTCTCCAAGATAAGAATGCTCAGAATCAATGAAGTGGCTCATGACTAAAGGGTAACTTTGATAAAATCTTTTTCCATCTCAAGATGTCCCTTGAGGGACTTGTATGTTTCTTTGCCTTCTTGCAGAGTTTTGTTGACCTAGGAAGGCCTTTTTTTCCCTACTGTAATATCTCTGGTCATATCAACTGGAGCAGTTGAGATGTATGTAATACTGTTTGTCTCCCTCTGAACTGATGAAGGGGGAGAAGGTATTATCTCTTACTCTCTCTTTTGTTTTACTTCCTCTTAAGTCAAGTAAATCTATCTGTAATCTGAAAAATGGAATTATTCTTTTATTTTCTTGCTATAACTTGTATGTCTTCTTTGACCAACATAATAATCAATCAATAAGGTTTGGACTCCCATACCAGGGATAATTTTCCAAGTTATGAGGGCTCCCATACTGGAGATAATACCCTTCACTTATTAAGAATACAATCAACTATAAAATTAATGATCAACCAATTTACCTGGATCTATAGTCATTCTCAAATTTAATTTTTTTTTAGAGGAAATACTTCTCATCTCTCTTATCTTCATTATTTTGGGATGGGTCTGGATCAATGTTAACGATGGAAGCATATTTTCTTCCTTTCTTACTTGTTGGACAATTTCTTGCATAGTGCCCATCTTTGTCACATATGAAGCACCGAATTTCTAAAACATCTCTTATCTGATTATGACCTGACGTTAATGAAGACTTCTCATATTTGAATGTTTTTCTGAATTTTCTCTTGAATATTCCTCCTTTATTTGTATGAAGAGAAAGAGCATGATTCTCATTAGGGGAGTCTTCCACTCCTCTATTTATAAGTCTAAGTTCTTCTTGAGTACGGTCTGTCCACAGATGATCAAAGGTTGGTAGAATTTCTCTTCCACTGATACTTTGAAGAAAGTTCTTCTAATGTTTTGGAAGGTTGTTGAGAGTGGATAAGACAAGTTCTCTATCGAACATGATTTCTCCAATGGCTTCTAGTTGTTCTTTAATATATGATATCTTCATAAAGAAGATAAAAAATCTATCACCTTTCGTCATCTTGGTACTTTGAAGTTGACTCTTCAAGGTAAGAGGTCTGATAGTGTTGTCACTTTCAAACATTTCTTTTAATGCTTCATACATTTCATAAGTTGTATTTAGGTTGGAAATGCAAGGTAAGAGATGATCTCTTACTGAGTAAATGATTATTTTTCTGTCCTTGAATTCTTCTTCCTTCCTTATATTCTTCTCTTAATTGGTGGTTGTATCTGGTAAAGTTTTTGTTACCACATACAAAAGGTCATATTATTCAAGGGTGACTTGAAGCCTTGACTTCCAGTAGCTGATGTTGCTTGCTCCATCAAGCCTATCTTCTACTAAAGTTTTTTTCTTCATTTGTTCATATTTCTTCTCAATCTCTCGCCAACTGGATTTAGAAAACCTAATGTTTATGTTGGGCTTATGACTCCCAAAAATCAAATTTTTATAGTGTCACATGAATTCTTGTTGAGTTGAAACATTTCTTCAAAAGTTGCAGAAACCCTAAGGTCAAGATTTTGCAGAAAATTTCGGCACCCTAGAAACCCTAGGGTCAAAAACTCAAAATCCTCATAATTTTACTTTCAAGGTCTCTGGAGATGTGTCGAGGAAGGTAATACAACTTGGTAAAATTTTTAGCTTCAACATCCACTTGTAAAGTGTTGAGAAGGATAATTAAGTGAGGGTTGTACGAAATTGCAGTAGGAGGATGGTTTACTCTTTTAAATGCTTGTGCAGAGGTTCTTCAAGACCTATTCTCTGAAAACATGTTGATTTTTCAATAGACAAGGTTTAAGCATGAATTTAATTCCATTTTAACATTTTACTTAAACCATAACCAATTATATTGCATCAACCAAGATCACAAGAAGAAACACCATGCACAAGTACAAAAGAAGTATCCTTGGAAACCCTTCTCAACAAGGGAAGAAAACCAAGCAAAATCCTTTGCTATATTCTTCAAGAGAAAGACCTTCACCACCAAGAAAACATAACACAAAAGAGGGTACTTGTAAACCTTATAAGACTAGAACCCAATAGAGGTGTGCACTTATCTCAAGAAGATGTACTTGCTGAAATTTCCAAACACACACAAAAGATATCATTCCTTAATGGGGAATCTACCTTTACTTATATTAGAATTGACATGTCAATAGAAGTGTCTATTGGCAAAACATGGCCAACCTATCTAACTCAAAATATAACTAATAGTAACCAGATTAATTATCTTTTACATTAATTATCAATTACATTAAGGTGGGGTTGACATGTAACCTTTACATTACAATTAGGGTTATAGGAAGGTATGACTCTTGGACAATATAGCAAGGGATCTCATACACCCACCAGTGCTCATCCATTAGGGGCAAATCCATAGGGATTTCCATATCTCTATATCACTACATTACACAAGATAACCAATCTCACTAGTGCTCAACCACTAGGATCACATTCACATGTGCCCATCCATAGGAACATCCAGTCAATAGGTCTTCTTTCCCACTGCATTACACATGAGATTTATCTGGAGTTCATCATCTCATCTCTCTTCTTAGAGGATACTAATACATCATATTCATCTCTATCTCATGACAATGCATCCAAGTCTATGGGAATTCACACATTCACCTTGTGCTCAACCACATGCACATCCAACTCATCAGATCCCCTTTCTCACTGTGTTACACAAGAGAATAATATCGAGTTCTTCTCAACTCTCTATATGGAGGAGGCAATCTCTACTTTCTAGCTCTGTCTCAGATATGAACCACACACCCCTCTCAATGGATCTCTCTCAGGTCGACTCAATTAGTCCATGTCCTGAAGAATGTCTCACATGGCTGTAATAATCAACAAGGTCCACATTCCATACTTAGTAATTTTTCTCATTTTCCTTCCTATCTACCATCCATACCTCTCTATGTTGATAAAATGACGTCATTAAAGACAAAGTGGCATTAATACCGATGATGTGGAAGAAATGATAAGGATATAATAGTGATGATGATGATGATGATGATGTGTCAGTGAAAAAGGGAGATTGTTTGAGTATTGAATCCATGGAGACAAGTGAAGAAGCCTCGATGCCATGAATCCAAGTAGATAATACTTGAAGCCATGAATCCAAGTAAATAATCCTTGATATTGATTGAATATTGAATCCATGAATACAAGTGAAGAAGCCTTTAAGCCATGAAGCATGTTATCGCACAATGTGTACTTTCCTAAAGCCCAAAGAAAGTAGATATAAGATTGGTGTAGCATGGGGTGACCTATCATTGTCACCTTAATAAGAAACCCCTTTCAATTTAGGAGTATACCAATGTATCGCAAGGGAGACATCCACAGTGACCTAAGGTTTTAAGAAGGCTAAGGCCAAAGTGTAA
>JZKD02S0356113.1:73306-136850 GCA_000966675.3 Picea glauca | reverse complement strand
CCCCCCCCCCCTCTCAGAGGTTGCTCAATTTCAAAGGGTTATTTTATGTCTTATAGAGATGAAGAAAATGAATAGTTTTGTGTACCTTCCCATAACAAGACAACAAAATGGAAAAAGGGCACTCTCCAAGTACCAAAATGATATTAGTGCTTAATGAGACAATGAAATCTTTAAAAAATATACTAGCTAATATAATATTGCAGTGGTACAACAATTTACAACAGAAATGATAAATTTATAACAACCACAATAATTATGATTCAAAATGCTTGAGAAAACACTAGAAATAGTAGCTTTAAGTAGGCAAAGTGATATTATATAGTCACAAGCAGATTTAGCAATGTCTAGCTAGCATAACATGTTATTTTTAAGGTTAATTTGTTGTTGTTAGATGGCAGTAGAAATCATTTTCAACAACAAAAACTTGGTTAGTGAATTAGGATAATCTAAGGTTAGTAGGAGTTAGTGGATGTTCCAAAGAAGATAGTTTGAGAGTAATTTGATCAATCAATCACTAGTGGTGGATAAACTAGTGCATTATAGGGTAATGGAGTCAATGATAGTAGAAACAACTCTTAACGGGTAATAGAAATGATAATACTTAGTCAAAAGGATGTGGAGAAGATGAGAGAGGTGTTGGTAACCCAAGGCCTCAAACATCCAAGTCCTAGATATAATTGCTAGAAAGTAAGGAAACTTAGGCCCTAGCTATTTCTATTTCCTTAGACAAATTGAAATAAAATATGCAACATGGAATACAAGTAGGGTCACCAAAGTGCTACAATGGTAGGGATCTAGTACCTACTTCTAGATATGGTTCTCCTTGAGAAATTTAAGCAAGTAGAAAATTATAGAGAAAAGGATAATAGCTTATGACTTTCTCCTAGGGTTTCAAGCAAGAAATTTCATAATCTTTGACATGAAAAGGTAAAATTCACCATAAACATTCATTCACAATAAAGAAATGCAGATTTTCTACTTACTTCACCAAGAATAATCAAGCATAAACCCTAGTTCAATATCTTCCACCATGAAAATAGCCAAGAAACACCAAAATTAGCCTCCTCCAAGAACTACGCCTAACGTTTCAGCCAATAACCCTTGAAAAGGGTGCAAATATTAGACCTCACACTTGTGTGATGAGTGAATGATGAAAAAATGAGAGTTTTTCTCTCTTATTTATACAATATCAATGACCTTTAATTACACTTAGGTCATAAAAAGGCTAACATGGCCAAATTACATTAAAACCCAGATTTTACATAAATATCATTAATTAAACCCTATTTCATATTCAAGGGTGACGACATGCCCTTCTAGGATGACGTTAGGCCCTGTTGGCAGCCCTACATGTTTTTTCTATTTTGAATGACAAATGACACCTCCTGTAGCTTCCTTCACCTCATCCTGTAAATATTACTATTTAAGGGTGATTATTGGGTTATGAAAAAGACGTTTGATTATTCTTGTTTTATTTGTATCTTGCGTTTTCATGCCTGATCCATGGCTAAAAGCATGAATCAAGAATGGAAACTTAAATTTCACATTATAACCCTATCCAAATCTTGGTTTCCAAAAGTTTCAATGTGCTCACATCTAACGCATGTCTCTTACTTGAATGATTTTTTGAGTTTATCAAATATCGATATAATACTTATGTTGTTTTGCATTTGGATTTGTAAGATTATGTGTTTTGAATCCTTTGTAAATCAACTATTGTACCAAATATCGATTCGAATATGGTTTGTAAAAAACATACTCATTCCAACCCTTTGCAAATCGATTATATCCATTACGTGATGTGGGGATTAAATGCACCAAAATCGTATCCTGTACATTGTTTTGGCTGGCAGGATGAATTGACAGGCCTCTCATTTTGAGTTAAAGGTTTGTGTAGTGTGATGTACTCGAAGATTTCATTAAAAGGAGTGTTCAAACTCCATAACTGAGACCTTCATATGTATGTTGTGATCGCACAGGTGCTCTACCTATTTTGTTTTCATGGTATTCGCTCAGACTTATCTTTCCTACCACTACCATCTAAACTCACAGTTGTTTAGAGTCGCTCTTGTTATAGTTTAGTCAAACCTGTAATTCCATTCCAGAGACACGTTTGTGTGGGAGAATTTTCGAGCAAACGGTTAGGAATTAGTCGAAACCCTTTAAAACCCATTTCGGAAATGGGCCCTTTTACCTTCACTATGGGCAATTTCTCCATAAACTGGAACGTTTCAGAGATATGTCTCGGCCTTTGGAGGGAAATTTCTCATAATTTCCATTTCAGTTGAGGTAAGTGTTTTTATTTTTATTTTGCTACAACGATTCCTACAGAAACCTTTATGCTAGATAAAGCCTCTGATAGAGAAACATTTTGATTTCTCAAATGACAAGCAAACCCTTTGAATAAAAATCCTCTTGATGAGGCAATACCCGATCAGTTTTTACTTGGGCAACAGGGTGTTGTTTCTAAGTTTATAGAAACCCCTATGCATGAATTTCTTATCGACACTAACCCTATTGTACAATCAAATAGTAAAGACTCTCACAACCCAAAATGAATTTCTCATATGAGAAAACTCTGACCTCAAGGCGAATGAATACAGACAAGCCAAGCATCTCAAAAAGATAGGCAATATCGTTATAAAACAATCGGTGACAGTGTAAAGGCCGTGATAAATTCATAGATATTGTGATTTGATTTTTGTTATTAGTTAAATGGTAAGATTGGTTTTTATCACAATTATTCTTTAGTTATTATTTTTCTAATCAATCTGGATCGATTTGTCATTTACCAATAATAAGACTGGCTACAAAATCGAGAGATTATGTAGCCAAGTCAATTTCTCATATATAATTTAGGAATTGTTAGTTAATAAAATATTCGACTTGTTCATTTTTTTTTTCTTCAGGATATGATGTATCTAATGCTGATCTTATGGGATGAATCATGTTGGACTTAGTTGATTAGCTATCTCCTTTTTTCTTATTTTGTAAATAGGAGAAAAATTTCATAAATTTTGAAGATGTAGTTTGATAATGAGTGGCTTTGGTCCCTCTATATTTGTAACTTTTAGATCTTTTTTGAGATCTGATCCTATCTTGGAAGATAGGAAGTTTAGCTTTCATAAAATCTTTAAATGCTCCATATTTTGTAATGGAAATCATCTTGGCTGAGGGCAGAAGATGGATGAGTGATTTCAAGACTTAATGAAACAACATATATGCATTTTGGCTTTAGCCTTTTGTCAATGGTGTTTTCATTTATGTTTTGTTAATCCTAATACATTAATGGGTCTGATAGCTTTAGAATTAGTGATCTATTATGTTTGGGATATTTATATTATAAATATCGTCTATAATTTGCTGCTCTAGATGTAAATATTGTGATCATATCTCCAATTAGAATGATAGGATTTATCTTTGAATTTTAATTGAATGATGAAATACATAATTTACTTTCAGATTTATCTTGTTGTAATTATGTGTAATTATAAGATCACAGGGTTATATTTGTGTTTTCTCCTCTGTCATTAAACCTAAACTACCAATACATGTTTTGAATTTATTCAGAATAGTTGTAAAGTTCATTGCAGATTTCTCTCTTGGACGCAACAGTTGGATGTTCTTCACTCATACAGATGCTTGGATACACCTCACTAACTAACAAACATGTTATCTCTTTTGTATTTCTTAATTCTTTCATTTACATATTAATGAAACTAGAATGTACGGTTCAACTTTCGACTACCCACACGTCTGCGTTTCATAGTTTATTCAATTCAAGATTAGTTAGATTTAAGAAGGAAAACAAAAAAGATTGAAATGTGCTTTTTTTATCTACTTCTTAATAGAAATAATTTTCGCATTTGATTTCGTAAGTTTCAATTAAAACTTGCAATTTGTAAATGGTTTACATAAGTGATATTTGTATATTTTATGCCACAATAGTTATATTAGAGCATATGTACATATATAATATATAGTATCTAGTAATTAGTTAGTTATTTATTTCTCTTGTTTATTTTCTTTTGGGACTTTAGATTGGCTAACGGAGCCATTAAACCCGTGAGAACGAGTTACACAAAACGTCTTACGTTATTTAGACAACCTCGGACCAGACTCGTTCTTCCAGTTGATAGATGGTCATTTCGGCCCATCAACAAATGGTGCTAGAAGGACGGTCGATTGACAAGAATGCCTTGTAGGAGCCTTTATTTCAAATATATTTAATTTCCCTATGGCTCCCCAAATTACTGTGTTGGAACATGCTTTCCACTTCTCATTGCCAGATGTTCCCAATGAGACAGTGTCTCGCTTTTCCAAACTCACCTTTGATGGTGTGGGCGATGTATTTGCTAAATACCACCTTAAAAAGTTTTGGTGCAAATGCATCAAACATGAGATTTCTGATTTAAAAGTTTTGTGCAGATTGTTCTCTTTTACTTTTAGAGGTCGGATTAAACATTGGTTTGAGTCTTTTCCAGCATATCACATTTTTTATTGGTTTCAATTTGTAGATGAATTTTTAGATGCTTTTGAAATCTATGATTATAATCAATTATGTGAAGAATTTCATACTTTGCTAATCAATGACAATTCATCTCTTGAAGGATTTTCAACAAGAACCCATCATGTTCTTTGTAAATTTAATCTTGATGACATGTCATTTGTACCAAACATCCTCTATGATGCTTGCATCCCCTTCATCCAATCATGTTCAATTGCGAATGACAAACCAGCTACAAATCCTATCACTCAATTGCAAGAAGAATTTTGTTCACAGGATGAGAAGAATCCATCCGAAAATTTTGAACAAGCAAAGGAGGTAGAACCTATTAAAAAGGTTCTTACTGACAATAAAACTTGTTTTTACTCTGAATCCTTGTATACTTAGTCCTCGACCATCATGGAAGAAGATTTGATGTTGGTTCAAGGTGAATGTCCATATTCTTCAAACTCTTGCTCTAATCAATACTTATACTTAGTTATTGAAGAACACTTAGGTGAGGAAAATAATCTTAAGTATTCTAACATTCCCAAGAAACTTATTAGAGATGTAAATATGCAATTGGAAGAAGAAACCTTAAACCTTCATCCTCAAAATGTACTTTATCCACGGGAAAGACTAGACGTTTGTCACAAAAGTTTTGAATTATCTATTATACAGGAGGCAAATCTAGATGATCATATTATGTTGAAGAATTTATCACCAAGACAGAGTGAAAGTTTTAAAGAAAGTGAAGAGAAATGTCTCGAGAATACCATTGTTAAATATCATAGCTCAAGAGATTCTTTTCATGTGCTTATTTCTGATTCCTTTTACTCTTTATACCCTGATCTCTTCTTAGATTCTGGTCGACTTGGTACTTTACCCACAACATCCTACTCTTTTATGACACAATCATATCCTTTCGATATGCCAAGATTTGGTGAAATTAATTCCAAACATAACATTTATAAAGTCGTATTTGACACTCTTTCACTTTCATCACTCACATGGGAAAAGACATGTTGTGAGATGATTTCATAGAGTTTATTTTTAAAAAAGACAATGCACTCTCTCTTATGGAGATCAAACATTCTACGCTGCATATTCGTTCTTTGATTAGCTCAAATTTTAATGTTAATGCTTCACATTTTGGAATGATCAATATCATCAAAGGAAGCATTCAAACCAATAATCTAATTGATGTCACGAATCCTCTTATGATGTGTTCCCCATTGATATATTTGTTTCATCAAAGTCATAGTTTGCATCCTCATTTTTATGACAGGATCTTAGGATGGCTTGAATATTCGTATATAAAAAATCTTTATAATAAAGATAAAGTTGTGCTTTCTTTGTTTTTACCTAAATATATAGGAAGTAAGCATGACATATTTCTTTTAGATCCTCCATGTGAAGAAATTAATGAACACTTAGAGAATTTTCAGGAGAATGGGGCACTCTAGCCTTGGTTCATGGTTATGTCAGGTCCCCATAATCTTGACAAGTTTTCCAAACTTACTTACACTCTTCCATGCCATTATGACTCATATCACGATAAGATTGCAGAAGGGTTGGAGGATTCATACATAAATAAATTTCAAGGGAATGGTAAGATCATGCTTGCTTTGTTTTTAAATGATGATTATTGATGTAGGAGCATCGCCAATGTCAAGCGAGCGTGGGGCAAGCGCCAATGCATTTTGGCACATGATAATTTTTTTTGAAATGTTTTGAAGTTGGATGCACCAAACTTAAATGTAATAGTTAAGGAAGAGTGTACTTCTTGATTGCAATCATACCTTGAGCATCTCGCTCTTGTTTGAAGGACTAAGAGGCATTTATGCTAGTAAACGTAAGTAGGTATCTTTGAATTCTTAGATTAGACAATTTTAGGAGCCAGAGGGAAAACAAATATAGACACCCTCACTTGTATCATTGTAACATTAGCAGCATAATCGATCAAGAGAGCATAGGAGAGCAGAAGCAGAGAGTTGTGTAGAGTAAAAACCCCATGTACAAAAGTTTTGGATTAATACAAAGATCTTTAGTTCAGACTCATGGTGTCCAATTGCTTTCTGTGTTGCACATGCTGATGGATATATGCTTGTTTACTCTCTGTTATGCATTTGCTTTGATGCGTGAATGTTTGATTTCACATTTAACGTCTGAAATTTGAAGAGAGGGAGAGTACGGAATGAGTTTCAATTGTTTCTATATCAGAGCAAGAGTTTTCCTGCAAGGAATGTAGTGAAGTTGTCCACAAGGTGTGCATTGACAGGAGTAAGAGTTCATCTCTACAAGATCAAGAGAGATAACCTTGTTCTCATTCTCGCAGTAGTGAAAGTTAAGCACGGGAGTTATGCAAGGAGTGTGAAGGCCGAGTGAAGTCTTAGTGTTTGCAACCTAAGTGAAATTGTCGAAGGACTACTATCGCAGGGGTGTGTAGAGTCGTAGGGGTTCAAATACTTGGAAGTTTTTGAAGAATTTCCGCAAGGAGTGTGCACAAGAATTTTCCCCAAAGGACTTGAGGATTTTTCAATCAAGCTCAGGAGGGATAGGATCTTTGAAGTTGTCGAAGAAAATATCAAGAGAGCTAGTGCCTTGAAGTGTTGGAAGGAGGCACAACAATGTCAGTTTGCTGGTGGACCAGTTTCGTGAAGGCATACTTGCTCATTTCACATGTGTGTTAAGGAAGAATTGAATGGTCGAGAATTCTCTGAGGGGAATTCGCAAAGTACTGGAAGCCGTCAGATATTGCAGAGGAGCGAGAAGGTTACGGTGAGAATTTTTGAAGTGCAATCTCGGGAGAATTGGACCATAGGATCTGAACCAACAAGGGTCGTTGGATCATCCATGTAAATCTCATTTCGGGGTTTCGTGAAGTGAAGGGTCGAAGCCTTTGCATCAAGACTCGTGAGGTCACGAGGTGAAAAGTCCCGAAATAGAAAGAGAATATAACCATCTGATTGGAAGGACATGTGTCACGAGATCACCCATATCGGGGATTTAGACATCGAAGGTTAAAAAGGGAAGTCCTTCAACTTCACAAGTGGTGAAGTCGTGAAGAGAATCAGGACCATCCATCTGAGAGTGGACAGGTGGCATGCTCGCCAACATGGAGGTCAAAACATTGTTAACCATTTCGAGGTTTCGTGAGACAAAGATCTGAGAGCACAGCATCCGGATTCGCGAAGTCACGAAGTCTGAAATTCCAAAAAAAGGCGGGAAGTTCCATCGTGGGACTCGCATAGATGACTTGTCAAAAATTTTCCATTTCAACATATCGGAGGATAAGAAGTCAAGACTTCGGTCCCGAAAGTCCCGAAGTCATGAGTGGTGAAGTCATGAAAGAATCTAAGCCATCCATCAAAGGAGGACAGGTGGCAGAGATCTAGGGATCTTGCGAACTTGGAGGTTCACCGGGTGAGAGCCCAAAGATCTGGTGCTCCAAGTCGCGAGAGGTGAAATCGCGAGGAGCGAGGATAACTATTGGATCCAGGTTACAGGAGGACCGTTCGATTAAGAACCCCATCGCATTTCACATGTTTGGGGGTTCGGAGGTTGAGAGGAGTTACTTTCTATTGCAAAAGTCGCGAAGTGCCGAGAGTCGAGGTACGGAGGAAACACATGGCAGAACCACACAGTGGGCCCGAAAAATAAATAGGTGGACAATTGTCACATATTTGGAGGAGTCAACACCCCATTGACCTCTTGCATCTCGGGGATTCAGGAGATAAGGGAATGAAAGTTTGAGCCTTCGACTCATGAAGTCGCGAGTAGCGATAACGAGAGGAGAAAAGTCAATATCACCTCTCGGGGGTTCGGGAAAGAAAGGTGCCAAGGTTGGACCTTTGAACTCATGAACGCGTGAGAGGCGAGAAGTGCTAGCGCTTAGCCTAGCGGGTGGTCACGTGTAGAGGGCACTGGAAAAAGAAGAGCTATACCCAATTCACGATCTTGGGTATCACGAGATTGGAGAGGAGGAGTTGGGAGTCACGACTCACAAACTCGCGATATTGCGAGCTACGAAAAGGACCTGTGGATCGATTTGAAAAGAGATTCTAGCAGAGGATCCGGCTCAAAGGGGTTAAAGAACGATCTTGAGAGCGGATCTCGGCCCGAGGGTCGATAGGTCTGCGTCAATTATGAAGGTAAGTATGATATATTTCTGTCATTTTTTGACATACTACCATTCTTTTTAGTAATAGTTGATTTTGTTTCCATTGCAGGATTGGAGTTACTCCAATGGATACATTGGAAGCATGACTTCACGTAGTATTTTTATTTGTTTAGTAGTTAGAGTAGGTTTAGGAGCAAGTTTTCTTTTATCTTTATTGCTCACTATTTATCCTTGTAATAATGAAGTTAAAGAACATAAGTGGGTGCACCGAGAGAAACATCATATGATTGTTGTCAGGGAAGTCCACTTTGACCCTTTTCTCTCTGCTTTTAATTGAACATTTATTTTCAAAAACACAGTATCATCATGAAAATCTTAAATGAAAAGTAAAGAGATAAGTAAATATGAATTGTAAATTCAACCCTAATCCAAGGTGCCATGAGTAGGGTTGCATTCATGTCAATGAGGATTTTTCTATTTTTTTTTCGCCACTCAAGAGATATTTCTCTTGATTTTTCTAGATCCACCTCACTGTACATATTTTATGTTTGAAGTTTTCTTTTGATTTTTTATTTTGGTTCTTTTCATTTTGTGCGTTTTTTTACTAGTTTTTGATTAAATTTATGTCTGTGTCACCTTTTAGTTCGTGAAGGGAAACTACAATGCCTCATTATAAAGAAACAGTCAAGGTATTTTCAGAGCATCAATGTTGTAAATTGCTGAAACGCAGACTAGCTAAAGAAACTTTATGTTCGAAGTAGGTTTCCTAGTTTCACTTTATAATCATGAGAAGACATGATCGTCATTAAATATCTTTACGTTGACCCTATTTTTAAAGAAAAACAACTCAAGTAAGCCTTCCTGTCCTCAAAAAATTAGTCTCATCAGAAAACTAATTTAAGATCATAATGAAGGTTATCAAGCAAAAAATTAAAGGCTGGAAAATATCAAGTGTTCTGAAAATTGAAATTTTCAGCATCACCCTACTCTTATGAAAATCATTAAATTTATGTCAAATTGAAAATAATTTCTAGAGAGTTGTGGGAAGTGTCTGTAAACCCGCCGAGATACTGAACAGGTCTACTAGCAGTGGGTAAATGCATGCATGATGCCAAGACAACTTCGTCAGGGTACTGAATAGGCCTGCTGGCAGCGAAGCAATGTCAGGTTCAAGAAAACTATCAGGTATAAATTTGGATATTTAAGTTCCCTTCATTTTGTATTGAAAATTCTTGGATAGGGTAGAGGTGTCAAAGTGGGATAATTGGCATCCCTATCGAGGCTATGGATTCCTTCTAGTAGCGGTGGACCTATAGATAGTATCAGAGCCATTGGCTTGAATATCGTTGCTCTTGTAATTAAAATTTGTCACCGTATTTCATTTGAATAGAAAGATATCTAAAGTTGGATTGTATGATAATTGTTGGAATTTGATTGAGATGATTGATTTACTTCAACTGTTATTTGATCTTTAATCATTCTAATCAGTCCTAACATGAACTCGTTGGTAATACAAAGATAACTACTTTTCCCAGTAAGTCACCACCGTTGGAAGCCCTACATGTTTTTTCTATCTTGAACGACAAATGACACGTCTTGTAGCTGCCTTCACCTCATCCTGTACATATTACTATATAAGGGTGATTATTGGGTTATGAAAAAGATGTTTGATTATTCTTGTTTTATTTTTATCTTGCGTTTTCATGCCTGATTCATGGCTGAAAGCATGAATCAAGCATGGAAACTTAAATTTCACATTATAACCCTATCCAAAGCTTGGTTTCCAAAAGGTTCAATGTGCTCACATCTACCTCATGTCTCTTAATTGAATGATTTTTTGAGTTTATCAAATATCGATATAATACTTATGTTGTTTTGCATTTGGATTTGTAAGCTTATGTGTTTTGAATCCTTTGTAAATTAACTATTATACCAAATATCGATTCACATATGGTTTGTAAAAAACATACCCATTCCAACCCTTTGCAAATCGATTATATCCATTACGTGATGTGGGGATTAAATGAACCGAAATCGTATCTTGTACTTTGTTTTGAGTGGGAGGATGAATTGACAAGCCTCTCATTTCGAGTTAAGGGTTTGTGTAGTGTGATGTACTCAGAGATTTCATTAACAAGAATGTTCAAAATCCATAACCGAGACCTTCATATGTATGTTGTGATCGCACAGGTGCTCTTCCTATTTTGTTTTCATGGTATTCACTCAGACTTATCTCTCTTACCAGTACCATATAAACTCATAGTTGTTTTGAGTCACTCTTGTTACAGTCTGGTCAAACCCGTAATTGCATGCTAGAGACACATTTCTGCTAGAGCATTTCCGAGCAAACGGTTAGGAATTATTTGAAACCCTTTAAAACCCATTTCGTAAATGGGCCATTTTACCTTAATCTTGGGTTGTTTCTCAAGAAACTAGATCATTTCAGAGACATGTCTCGACCTTTGGAGGGAAATTTCTCATAATTTCCATTTTGGTTGAGGTAAGCGTTTTTTTTTATTTTGCTACAACAATTCCTACAAAAGCCTCTATGCTAGATAAATCCTTTGATAGAGAAACATTTTGATTTCTCAAATGACAAGAAGACCCTTTGAAGAAAAACCCTCGTGATGAGGCAATACCTGATCAATTTTTACTTAGGCAACATGGTGTTATTTATGAGTTTATAGAAACCCCTATGCATGAATTTCTTGTCGAACCTAACCCTACTGTAAAATGAGACAGTAAAGACTTTCACAACCCAAAATGAATTGCTGATAAAAGAAAACTCCGATCTCAAGGCAAATGAATACAGACAAGCCAAGCATCTCAAAAAGACATGCAATTTCATTATAAAAAAAAAACTGACGGTGTAAAGGCCATGATAAATTCTGAGATATTGTGATTCGATTTTTGTTATTAGTTAAATGATAAGATTGGTTTTAATCACAGTTATTCTTTAGTTTTTATTTTTCTAATCAATCTAGATTGATTTGGATTTATGTCACCAATAATAAGACTGGCTATAGAATCGAGAGATTTTGTAGCCAAGTCAATTTCTCATATAAAATTTAGGAATTGTTAGCTAATAAAATATTTGACTTCTTCATTTCATTTTTTCAGGATAGGATGTAGCTAATGCTGATCTTATGGGATGGAGCATGCCGGACTTAGTTGATTAGCTATCTCCTTTTTTCTTATTTTGTAAATAGGAGAAAACTTTCATAAATTTTGAAGATATAGTTTGATAATGAGTGGCTTTAGGCCCTCTATATTTGTAACTTTTAGATCTTTTTTGAGATATGATGTTATCTTAGAAGATATGAAGTTTAGATTTTATAAACTCTTTAAATGCTCCATATTTTGTAATGGAAATCATCTTGGTTGAGGGCAAAAGATGGACGAGTGACTTCAAGACTTAAGGAAACAAGAAATATTCATTTTGGCTTTATCCTTTTGTTAATGATGTTTTCATTTATGTTTTGTTAATCCTAATACATTAATGGGTCTGATAGAGTTAGACTTAATGATCTATTATGTTTGGGATATTTATATTATAAATATCATCTATAATTTGTTGCTCTAGATGTAAATACTGTGATCATATCTCCAATTAGAATGATAGGATTTATCTTTGAATTTTAATTGAATGATGAAATGCATAAGTTACTTTTAGATTTATCCTGTTGTAATTATGTGCAATTATAATATCACAGGGTTATATTTTTGTTTCCTCCTCTTTAATTAAACCTAAACTGCCAATACATGTTTTGAATTTATTCAGAACAGTCATAAAGTTCATTGTAGATTTCTCTCTTGAACACAATAGTTGGATGTTCTTCACTGATACAGACACTTGGATACACCTCACTAACTAACTAACATGTTAGCTCTTTTGTATTTCTTAATTCTTTCATTTACATATTAATGAAACCATAATGTATGGTTCAACTTTTGACTACCCACACGTCTGTGTTTCATAGTTTATTAAATTTAAGATTAGTTAGATTTATAAAGGAAAACATAAAAGATTTAAATGTGCTTTCTTTATCTACTTATTAACAAAAATAATTTTTTCATTTGATTTCGTATGTTTCAATTAAAACTTGCAATTTTGTAAATGATGTACATAAGTGATATTTGTATATTTTTTGCCACAATAGTTATATTAGAGCATATGTACATATATAATATATAGTATCTAGTAATTAGTTAGTTATTTCTTTCTCTTGTTTATTTTCGTTTAGGACTTTATATTGGCTATTGGATCCATTAAACCCGTTAGAATGAGTTACACCAAACGGATTGGGTTATTTAGACAACCCAGGACCATAATTGTTCTTCCAGTTGACGGACGGTCATTTCTGCCTGTCAACAGGCCCCTAAGGGGGAACGCTAGGCCTAAAGTGCAAGGCTTTTGGCCTCCAAAGGCCTTGATTGCTTCCACACATGCCAAATAGCACACAATTTCCCATCATAAGTGAAAACCCTAACTCTAGATGATGTCAAGCTCATAATGATGATGGCATGTGTTCTCAAGGGTCAACGTCCAGATGGAAAGGTAGAAGCCCCCTGGGTCTAGGTCTGTTGAAGTGTCCCTGGTGCAACTTCCTTATTTCTTCCTGGTGCAAGCCTCAAGTTTCTCTTTACCCCTGGTGGGGTTACAACATCCATCTATTGGGCTTTCATCCCCATGGATGTACGACCTACTCATTCCCCCATATGTACCTATCCACTGAGAAAAGTTTTGCAAAAACAAAAATTCCACCCTCCATGGGATCATAGAAATGTCAATCACATCTAATACTCAAATTAACCAAACATGTGCATCAAACTCCCTTCACCTAGACGCATGCTAAAAGATGTTATACACTTTAACAAGTCAGGTTTGGAGAAGGTTTGAGGATGTCCTATTGGGATAATCATCCTTAAGTTTGGGGTGTTTCCCAGGTGAGAATGATTCTAGGTCATGTAAGTGTGTGTGAAGTGGCATAGGGGAATTTTTGGGTAGAGGATGGTGATAAAAAGGAAATGTAAGTCTTTCATGTGGGTGTCTCTATAGAGGGTGAGCTACACCTCATCATGGATGCCATTTTTTCCTATCCCATTCAATTCCTTTTATTCTTAGTCTTATTTCTTTTGGTATTTTTTATTTTCAAGGGAAACGTTGGGGGACAATGTCTCGGTTTGGTGACCAAAGGTGACAACATTACCCACAATCATTTCACGAAAATGAGAAGGTTGGCTCGTGATGAGACCCCCTTTCTCTTAGCTATGCCACCAAGAGCCACTACCCTGGTTTAGTGACCAGATATATGGTAGTTTCATACTTCTACATGCCCATGGACCTAATAGGATGTCTCATGATGAGATCTCCCATCCACCAACCATTACCTTGAGTTTCGATTTATCTTATGGGTCCCCTTTTCTTACTGAGAAGCATTTTATTTCTTTCTAGAGAATCCCTGGGAGAGACATCTCAAAGGTTTCATTTTTTATTTTAACTCTTGCCAGCTACTTTTACCCTCTGGGATTTTAGCCCCTTCTTCCCACAAGGCAAGGTACAACCCTTCCTAGTGTGGAAAACCCAATGCTCGAACCAAGGTGGGGGGGAAATGAGAGGAATAATTATGGAGAGTGGTAAGTATGGAGGAAATGGACGATGACATTTCAAATACCCACCCAGTGGAAACTCATCCTAAAGGGGAATCAACTTAGCAAGGAATTATGTCACCCTCCTAGATATCAACAAATTAAAGAGAAGAATTTCCAAGCAAACGTTATGAAATGAAGGAGAATTCAGTGCAACATATTCAAGTGCTTCAAAAATCAGAGTGACACATACAATGATACCCAAACTCATTACCTCATGGAAAAAGACTTACTGGTACTTCAGGACTAGGCTGGTGGGATGGACGCTACTATTGTTGATAGGTGGGATGCATTGAAGAATGTATGGGCCCTCCAAGGCCATGCTCAGGTCATTTGGATCTCATCACTCCATGTCTAGGACATGAGGGCCTCGATACATTATCTCCTTAGTTATCCCTATGATAGGGGATAACATCTGGCTCCAACCCAGGCACATGTGCTCACTGTAGAGTGCATGAGAACTTCAACATATTTGGTATGACCTGTATCTTCTAGATATAAAAAAATGTATCAGTAATCAGTAGGGTGGTGATATCACCCCTCTCTCATATATAATATAGTGAAATAAATAGCATCATAATCATGCATATATACATAATGGAAAAATGCAATGTGAAAATTAAACTATGCTAACATGATATGCAGATGGTATATACAATGGATGCAAAGTCCTACCTATCTGTACTTACATGTTGGTTGAATGCTAGGTCTAGTCAAATAACCAGTGAAACCATCCTAGAAATATGTCATAATACCTACCTTTGTGCTTCATCATAAACCAAAACAATGATAAGTCAAGAACAAAAATAACATGAGTTAGAAAATGTGTTGTATCATCCGAAATCGTAAAGTCTAGCTCATGGAGGTGGGAGAGAGGGACACAATTATGCCAAATCACACTCTTAGGAAATTAATCAATCCATATCAGAAAGGGATCATGAAAAATCAAAGGTTCAAAAGACTGACTCAAAGAGTCTGAAAGTTGGATACCTTGGACGTGTTCACATTCTGAGGTCTGGGAAGGGACTAGTAAGAACCTAGAAGATGAATGACAATTTCTTAAGGGAAGGATTAAAGAATAAGATACTAAAATTATTCTTGAGGTATTCAACCTACCCTTGAATTATAAAAAAAAGATTTGCCTCAGAGAAAACTCAAGACAAGGGACATATTTTACAATTGCATGCTTAGTGACATAGCGAGGAAAAATAATCGAAGGAGGTTGGTAAACCTTGTTACAAGTATCCTTCTTTGGGAAAGAAATGTCCTCACTTGTATCAAGATATTAGCAAAATGGTGGTTGATAATATTATTCATAGAATAAATACAAGTTCTCAAAGGAATACTCATCAAAATTTTCAAGGTATGACCGAAATCATCAAGAGAATATTGCACTAGGTAATCCTTGGGTGCTTGGAAAACTTTTATAATTATATCATCATATTGTTACCAAATGTCAAAAATAGTAGTAACCTCATATGATAGTTGTAAAGGAAACTTTTGGAGATGACCCTCAATGTTGTAAATGAGATCCCCATCATATCCAATCACATCCCATTTACGTTTCTCGACATGTATGAACTCATCAATATTATCAACAAAGTCATCATATTTATCATAACATGAAGGGCTTAAAACATCCAATGGATCCTCTAACACTTCTTCACTTTCCAAATCATAAAATAAAGCATCATCAAAATCTTGGAAAGGGAAATAACTTCTTGTGTTTACTTCTTCCTCTGCAAGGGCTTCGAGGATTTGTATAACTTCATTAAAGATCATGCATCATTGTATCATCCTCATGACTTGTCTCTGCATATTCAACTTCATAATAAGGAGGATCTAGCTTGTCCAAGGATTCCCTCTCTTCTTCCCCCTCTAAATCATAGAATAAGGTATCATCAAAAAATTGAAAAGGAAAGTGACTAACCTCATCCTCTTCTTCTTATGCAGGAAGAATAGGCTCTTGGATGGATTCATCAGAGGGAGGAGAATACATCAATACTTCATCATCGTGTTTGATATCTTGAGGCTCTCTCTCTTCAACCATGTCTTCATCATCATTAGTAGAAGCATGAGTAAATTATTTCTCTTCCTCATGGGATTGGAAACCCTCATTAGGATCCCTCTCCTCAACCTCATGTTGTTCGATGAATTGTTCCCTTATTTAAAATATCTCAAGGGAAACTAATCTCTCCATACTAAGAGTATCTGGAGTACCTTTGGGGTCATCAAATTTGGTTTCTAGAGAAAGGATGTGTTTTCTCTTTAACAAAGAGATATTCACCTCGATTTTTATGGCCAAGTGATAAGCATCATTGATTTTTTTTGGCTCCTTTTTATTGAGGAGAAACCCTAAATTCACTAAGAGTGCATTGGTATAGAGGTAAACAAGGTACTTTTTCCTAGGATGATGGCTTTTAGGAATCTGATATAGAAAGTTCTCAAACCTAGTATGGAATTCCTTGATAGTCTCACTCTCAGTTTGTTTTATGTACTCGAGTATTTTTTGTAGCATTTGTATATCTTCCAATTTAATACCCCATTTATTGAGAAAGGTTTCTTCTATCTAATCCATAGATGTGATTCTAAAATCAGGGAGATCATCATACCGTTTCCTAGCATTTCCATGAAGAGTGGCAAAGAAAGTTTCATTTTCAAATCCTCAACATCATCACTGATAGGGTAGATTTGAAAGAAAGATAAAAAATTATCCATGTGATTGCTAGCTCTAACCCCATCACTACCAGTGAATCTAGGGAGCCATTTTTCATACCTCGATGCAATTTGTCGAGGGTAACCCATAATTTTACTCATATCCAAGGGCTTAAAATTTCTTGGGTCCCATTGAAAATCCATGTTCATCTTAATCATTAGTGGAGTCACTGAATAATCCTTCTAGGGATCATCCAATGGAAAAGAGGCAATCACCCTCAGTGTATTCTCTAGGTAAGTTTCATAAGACAAAAGGATTTGAGGGAAAGGCTTACCGAAAAAGTTTCATTGAGGAATATTGACTCAATGTTCCCTAATCACTGTGCTAATTTTTTTTCACACAATTTGTACTTTCCTAAATCCCAAAGCAAGTAGATAGAAGATTGGCATAACAGGGTATGGCCTATCATTCTCATCTTAATAGGAAACCCCTTTATATTCAGGAGTATGCCAATCTACCCAAGGGGAGATGTCCCGAGTGACCTGAGGTTCCAAGAAGGCTAAGGAAAAAGTGTAAGAAAGTCCTCCCCGCCCCTCTCATAGGTCACTCAATTTCAAAAGGTTCTTTTATGTCTTATAGAGATGAATCAAATGAATAGTGTTGTGTACTTTCTGAGAACAAGGCAAAAAAACAGAAAAAATGGCACTTTCCAAGTACGAAAATGATATTACTGCTTCATGAGACAATGAACTCTTTAAAAGATATACTAGATGATATAAAATTGTAGCGGTACAATAGTTTACAACAACAATGATAAATTTATAACAGCCACAATAATTGTTCTTCAAAATGCTTGAGAAAAGACTAGAAATAGTAGCTTTAAGTAGGCAAAGTGATATTAGATAGTCACAAGCAGATTTAGAAATGTCTAGCTAGCATAAAATATCATTTTTAAGGTTAATTTGTTGTTGTTATATGGTTGTAGAAATATTTTACAACAACAAGTTGGTTACTAAATCAGGCCAATATAAGGTTAGGGGGAGTTAGTGGATGTTCCAAAGAAGATAGTTTGAGAGTAGTTTGATCAATCAATCACTAGTGGTGGATAGACTAGTGCCTTCTAGGGTAATGGAGACAATGATAGCATCAAAAACTCTTAGATGGGAATAGATTTGATAATACTTAGTCAAAATTAGGTAGATAATATGAGATAGGTGTTGGTAACCCAAGGCCTCAAACATCCAAGTCCTAGAGATAATTTCTAGAAAGTAAGGAAGCTTAGGCCCTAGCGATTTCTCTTTCCCTAGACAAATTGAAACAAAATATGCAATAGGGAATACAAGTAGGTTTACTAGAGTGCGACAATGGTAGGGCTCTAGTATCTACTTCTAGATATGGTGCTCCTTGAGAAATTTAAACAAGTAGAAAATTATAGATAACAGTATAATAACTTACACCTTTCTCCTCAGGTTTCAAGCAAGAAATTTCATAATCTTTGACCTGGAAAATTAAAATTCACCATAAGCATTCATTCACAATAAATAAATCCATATTTTATACTTACTTCACCAAGAATAATCAAGCTTAAACCCTATTTGAAGATCTTCCACCATGAAAATAGCCAATAAACACCAAAATTATCCTCCTCCAAGAAGTGTGCCTAAAGTTTAGCCAACAACCCTTGAAAAGGGCGCAAATTTCATACCTCACACTTGTGTGATGAGTGAATGATGCAAAAATGAGATTTTTTCTCTCTTATTTATACAATATCAATGACCTTAAAATACAATTAGGTCATAAAAAGGATGACATGGACAAATTACATTAAAATCTAGTTTTTACATAAATATTATTAATTAAACCCTAATTTCATCTTCAAGGGCGACGTTAGGACCCTAAGGTAGAATGATAGGCATAAATTGTAGGATGTTTGGCCTCCAAAGGCCTTGAATGTTTCAACACATTCCAACTATCACACAACTTCCCATCATAAGTGCAAACCTTAACTCTAGATGATGTCAAGGACATAATGATGACATCATGTTCTCTCAAGGGTCAACGTCTAGATGGAAAGGAAAAACCACCCTAGATCTAGGTCTACCAGAGTGTCCCTGGTGCAACATCCTTCTTTCTTCCTGGTGTAAGCCTCTAGTTTTTCTTTCGCCCTGGTGGGGTTACAACATCCATTTGTTGGGATTTCATCCCCATGGAGGTCTGACCTAATTATTCCTCCATATGTACCTATCCACTGGGAAAAGTTCTAGAACAACAACAAGTACACCCTCCATGGGATCATAAGTCACAAGAATCATAGCAATTTCAATCACATCTAATAATCAAATTACTCAAATATGTGCATCAAACTCCCTTCACCAAGACAAATTCTCAAAGACGTTATACATTTTAACAAGTCAAGTTTGGAGAAGGTCTGAGGATGTCCTATTGAGATAATCCTCCTTAAGTTTGGGGTTTTTTCCCAGGTGAGAACCAATCTAGGTCATGTATGTGTGTCTGAAGTGGCATAGGGGAAAGTTTGGATAGAGGGTGAAATGATAACAGGGAAATGTAGGTATTTCCTATGGGTGCCTCTGTAGAGGGAGAGTTACACCTCATCATGGATTCTATTTTTTCCTAGTGCATTCAATGCCTTTTATTATTAGTCTTATTTCTTTTGGTATTTTTTCTTTTCAAGGGAAAAGTTACGGGACACTATCCTGGCTTGGTAACTAGAGGTGACAGAGTTACCCATAAGAATTTCACGAAAATTAGAAGGTTGGCTCGTGATGAGACCCCCTTTCTCTTGGCTATTCCACCAAGAGCCACTACCCTGGATTGGTGACCAAATAAATGGTAGTTTCATACCACTACATTCCCATGGACCTAATAGTCTATCTCATGATGAGACCTCCCATACACAAACTAGTAACCTGATTTTTTATTTATCTTATGGGTCCCCTTTTCTTACAGAGAATCCCTTTATTTCTTTCTCAGTAATCCCTGGGTGAAGCATCTCAAAGATTTCATTTTTTATTTTAAATATCTCCAGATAATTTTACCCTCTAGGCCTTTAGACCTTTCTTCCTACAAGGCAAGGTAGGCAAGGTACAACCCTTCCTAGTGTGCCAAACACAATGCTCAAACCAAGGTGGGGGGTAAATGAGAGGAATAATAATGGAAAGTGGTAAGTATGGAGGGAATGGACGATGAACTTTCACAGACCCACCTGGTGGAAACTCATCCTAAAAGGGAATCAACTTACTAGGGAATTATGTCACCCTCCTAGGAATGAACAAGTTAAAGAGCATAGTTTCCAAGAAAATGTTATGAAATGAAGGAGAATTTAGTGCAACATATTCAAGTGCTTCAAAAATTAGAGTGACACATACCATGATACCCAGAATCATCAACTCATGGAGCAAGACTTGTTTCTACTTCAGGACTAGGCCGATGGGATGGACACTTCTACTGTTGATAGGTGGGATGCACTAAAGAAATTATGGGCCCTCTAGGGCCATCCTCAATTCATTTGCCTCCTGACACTCCATGTATAGGACCTATGGGCCTAAAGACATTATATCCTTAGTTATCCATAGGATAGGGGATAACAAATCCAAGTAAAGAAGCCATGAAGCCATAAAGCCAAGAGAAGAAGCCTTGAAGACATGTTGATGAAGCCTTGATAAGTCAACATGTAGTATTCAATTCATGAGTACAAGTCAATGTCAAATTAAACTAAATAATATTCACTTGAAGCAGTAATGATGTGTCCACTTGAAGAAGCCTTGAAGTGCCTTGAAGGATCCTTGACATAAGTGTATATAATTCCAAATTTGTCCCCTTGTGGCATATATTTTAAGCATGGCCCTCATGGGATGAGATAACATGTGGTTGTTTCCACATTCCCACTTTGAGTTGCATACAAATGGATCCCACAATATTTCCAATATAAATATTACAAGCCTACATATGTCGAAGATAAAGACTGCAAGATGGAGATTGTTGAAAGTGTTATTTTTTTTTTTGTAAATAAGAAGTGTAGTATATTAGGAGCCTTCAAAATCTGAAGCAGAGTAACAAAATATAGAGATGCCCAGGCTGCAGTTACTGGACTGCCCTAGCCATGGCGAAACCAGTCCAGCCAGCCCATCCAACCCACTAATAATAGGAGTCATAAGTTAAACCAGTAAAAAGAGTAATCATATTGTTTATCACCTAAGACCTAGAATCTGATTAGACTGATATACACTTAAAAGTTTAAACACCTTGAAGGTAGATGGACCACGTGGCGTGAAGGTATCCTGGCTAAGGCTCTTCCTCAATATATGTCAGCCCATCGTCCCATTGCTTGCCAACTGCCTCGTTGCACTCAACGCCCTTGATGTCGTCCTCGCGCTCTTCCTTCTTCCAACTTGTTTCTGCTGGACTCTGCACCTTGCATTGGTCTCCATCCTTAGTAGCCTCGGTGTCCTCCATTGGACTGGTGTTGACAGGATCCGAGAGTAAAGCATCTTGCAGATAGGAGAGCATCCTAAGAAAGCTCGCCACATTTACATCTGTAGCCTGTAGGCGATAATTTAAATCCGCTACCTCTTCCCTAAGTTCAAAAACCAAGTCATGCAATATAGACAGGCTGTCTTTGAATGGCATTCTATCAAAGGACTCAGGGAAATGTGGACCTACCCTCTTGGGCTCACCATGAAGAGAAGGGTCGCTGCCCATGTTACCCAGAGGATCAGGGCCTGGTATGGCGTTAGATGGATATGCTAAGGGGTCTTGGGAAAGCCATAGGATTGAAATTGGCGTTCGTGGAATTATAGCCATGGAATTGAACTGCGGAGCTTGCAAGGAGACAGGAATAGAATTGGTCTACTGGCGAGGGGAGGAATCATTGGAGGTCAAGTCAGGAGGTATGATCAAGGGCCTTCGAGGCTTCCAGGGAGAGCCCCTCCTCGATCTTCCTCTGGGTCGAGTCATTGGATACTCGGTGCAGCTGGCCAAACAAACTAATATCGCTCGATGGAGGAGTATGGCATGGACCGCCTCGCTCCCGTGGAAGAAAACAGAGATAACCCCGTGCTGCAAAGGGATGAGCTTGGAAGCTAGCATACAGAAGTGAGTCCCACACATATTGAACCAAACCATTCGAAATCACGGCAAAGGGGAAAGGACTGTTGCATAAATGCACCTTTGCTCTATAATAAAGACCATTTAAACACCGGGTAGGGTGATGGGATGTGGCACAAGCCCATCACGTGGCTCCATGCCACGATGCCCAGTACCTTCACCCACTGCTTTCCATGCTTCTCACTCTGACACCCCATCCGGGGGAGCATCTGCCATTCCATCTTTGCAAATACACTACTGGAGGATAGGGTGATTCTGATCCCGGGCTGAATTACAGTGAAGGTTTGGTCCTCTCCATTTGGTGCCCAGATTAGCCAGATCATCAACAACTTGATTCGCCTTCCTCCTGATGTGTGTGGGGATGACAAACTGATTCAGATGCATTAGACCTGCAATGGTCTATAAGCCATGTGACAGTCTCTAGCTGGGCGAGATACTGTCTGGGTTTGCCCCATTTAAAATTTGGCGCAGCAGGCTAATGATGACTTGAGAGTCCCCCTCTACGATCATCTTTGTGTAATTACTTTTGAGGGCCAGTTGCAGTCCCTTGATGAGTCCCCAAAGTTCTTCCACATTATTCATAGAATGTCCAAGGGGTCCTGCCGCGATGTCAAGGATGTGCCCATGATGATTACGAAGGACTACCCCATAACTAGCAGCACCAGGATTGCGTTTGGAGGCTCTGTCGAAGTTTAGCATAACAAAATCCTTCAGAGGAGGAGACCAAAGGGAGGGGCTGCTTGAGGGGATGGTGGAGAGAGGGGGGAGGGGACGTGCCTGAGGAGTGGGAAGAGGTGTCCAGTACCGGAGTATGGTGAGCTCAGAGGGAGAGCAAGCCAAGTCTGGATAGGACCAATTCCTGAGGTGTAGAGTTTCCAAGATGTTGCGATAGCATTGTCTCCAACACTGTTGCCACGGGATAGAGGTGTTTCTGAAAATTATCCTATTTCTTTCTTTCCATGTTTGCCAAAGGATAGAGATAGGTAGAAGTTGCCAAATTCGGTTGAGGAGGGGGGAATGGAAATCCTGATCTCTCCAATTCGCGATGGTTGCTAGGATGTTGTCCCTGAGGCGATCTGAGGTGCGCATAATAATCGCTGCTTGATCCCAAATTTGAGTTGTGTAAGGGAAAGTATTGAGGAGATGATTCATGGTTTCTTCTACCTCTCCACACAGTATGCATAAGGAGGGTCCCACAAAACCTCTCTTCAGGATATTGTCCCAGGTTAGAATGCTCGAGTGTGAGACCATCCATAGGAAAAGCGTGATTTTCGGCCAATGCTTAAGATTCCAAATTTTCCCCCAAACTCCCGAGTCTGGGGGGGAGTTTGACTGAGCTTTTAGCTGATAGGCCTCCCGCGTGCTGAAGAAGCCCTGTAGTCTGTATCCCAATCGAAGAGTATCTTCACTTGCAATTATGGTAATTCTCCGTTTGGTCAACTCCTCTTGCAAAGGTGCCAAATCGAGATGCGCCCCAAGGTTAATGCGCTCCTCATCCAGATGCCAGCATCGTCAGGTGTCCTCCGTGGGGTTGTCCTGCCAGTAGTCTGCTAACCTTGTCAGGCCTATCCATGTATCTTGAGAGTATATTTCATGGGCCCATTCCTCAGCGCTCAGGGCTGGCCATTGTTGCCAGGAATCCTGCCAGAATAGGGTCGTTTCCCCATTCCTTATCTCCCAGAAAGCATGCTGAGTGACCAATTGTCTATTCTTCTTGGTCGCTATCCAAATTAGAGAGCCCTGGTTATCTCCATTCCATCTGATTAGGTTTTTCTCAGCCGTATTGGAGGCGTATTTCTTCCTCCACAACCCAGCCCAGAGATCTCCAGGGTTTTTAAACCAACGCCACCAAATTTTGGCACTGAGAACCTTGTTCATTGTAGAGGGATATCTTAATCCCAGTCCTCCTTATCGTTTGGGCCGACAAAGATTTTCCCAGCTAACTAGTGCTATCTTCTTATCTTTGTTGAGACCTTGCCAGATAAAGTTTCTTTGTAAGCTTTTGATGGTGGTGAGGATGAACTTTAGGGCAGCCAGCGCAGAGAAAGCATAGATCGGGAGAGCCTGTAGGATATCTTTGAGCAGGATGAGATGACTTGGTAGGTTCAAGGATCTATAGGTCCAAGAGGAAAGTATTTTGGAGAAGGAAGAAAGAAGGTGCTCCCAGGAGGAGTTCCAGAGGGCGTTGTCAATCAAGGGTATGCCAAGGTATTTGGATGGAAGGGAGCTTTTGTTGAAACCTATAATATCTGAGATGTGTCACTGGATCTGAGGAGGCGTGTTAAAGAAGAAAATTTGGGATTTGTCCTTGTTGCAGTCCAGTCCTGAGGCCTCAGAGAAGGTTTGTAGAATATCCTGGAGAGAGCTAGCTTCTCGTACAGTAGGGCTGCCCATTAAGAGCGTGTCATCCACAAACTGGCTATGCGAGATAGGGGGTGAGATTCCATGCAGGGGTAAGCCTATCAAAAGGTTATGTTCTATTGCAGCATGGATGGAGTGACTGAGTCCTTCGGCCAAGATAATGAAGAGGAAGGGGGAAAGGGGATCGCCCTATCTGATCCCTCTTGAGGGGGAGAATGGTCTTGAGGGTACACCATTGATGAGAAGGGAGAAGAAATCTGAGGAGGTTAAATTTAAAATCCAAGTCACCCAGGTTTGGTTGAAACCAAAAGCCAAGAGCATTGCTCGCATATATTCCCAGCTTATCTTGTCAAAGGATTTAAAGAGGTCTAATTTGAGGAGCATACCTGGGGTTTTGGTTTTCTGCAAGGAATGGATGACTTCATGAGCCAAAATGATGCTATCCAAGATTTTCCTACCCTCAACATATCCTGATTGTTCTGGAGAAATGATTGTTGGTAGGATCGGCTTGAGTCTTCGGGCTATTACCTTTGTAAGGAGTTTGTAGATCACATTGTAGAGAGCGATAGGCCGGTATTACTTGGCTCGATGTGCCTGCCCCTCTTTGGAAACTAAGGTGAGAAAGGTGGCATTGAGTGCTTGGAGGACTCTTCCTGTGAGCCTTGAATCTTCCACAATTTCCCAAACCTCTGTCTTGATCATCGGCCAACAATAGTGGAAAAAGTCACTGGTGAAGCCATCAGGGCCTGAAGCTTTGCATTTAGGAGTGTCCTGCAATGCTTGATCTACTTTTAGGATTCCCTGTGGCATCAATTGAAACCGCATTCCCCTGTCTCCAGTAGTAAGGAAGTAGCTGATCAATGTCTTCTGAGGTACATTTTGTTTCTTGTAACAATACAACATCTGGGGTTTCCGCAATAATCAGTTCTCGTAGCATTTTTTGCTTGCTACGTCCATTAAGGCCTCTGATATTCCAAGATATTATCTTCATGATGACAGGGGGGTGGGGAGAGGAGGGAAGCTGTCCGAGATCAGGTGGATCTGCCTTGAGTTTACCATGAAGTTTCCTATTTCCTGTATGAGCTTGTTTGTGGATTTCCTTCCTCTTTTCTTTTCATCTTTTTGTCCTTTGCTTGAGTTTTTTTTCTGACTTCCCTGGATACCCAGGGCCTTGCTAGCCCATGTTGAGGATCCTGCTAAGGAGTTGAGAAATACCTTGTGCACTTTCCTCAGTTGATCCCTGGGTATGGTGTAAAGTTTCTGATGTCGGTAGGCATGTTCATGGTATTCCAGATCCACTCCAGCGAGGTCCTGTTCCTCCATATCCATTTCCTCGTCTCCATCTTCTACCTCCTGCAGGCTTGGCGTCTCCCGTGCCAAGCTTGGGGGGGTCGGTTCCATTTCCTTATTCTTCGGGAGCTGTTCAGGGCGATGGCTCTCGGTCTGGGGTTCATTGTGCGGGGGTGGTTCATTCAGATTTGCAAGGGTTGTTGGGTTTTCTGATTGATCTTGTAAAATTGTAAACTTATTGCTAGTGGATGGGTCTTTGTTTACCTGGGCTGCTTGCTTTCTTCCTCCCTTTCGCCTTCTTCCTCCTGGTTGCACGAATCCTTCCCTGTCCTTACCGCTTTCCGGGTTTCCTTCTTTGTTGATCATATTGAGAGGGCACTCTCTGAAGAGGTGACCATGTTCGTGGAATTTTCTGCATCGGAAGGGAATGTGTTCATAATCGATGGTTTGGGACCAGTCCTCATCATGATATTCCAGAGTAATGGAGCCCAAGAGCGGCTTAGCGATGTTCATATATACACAGATTCATGCATATGACGTGTAGCACCAATGTTTAGTGGCTTCGGAGGACTTGACATAGATGCCGATGGTATTGTCGATGCCTGCTAGGACCTCTTCTAGCCAAAATTCCTGGGGGAGAGAGTACAATCTAATCCATATCAGCGCGTGGGAGAAGTATTCCTTTTCGGGGCTAAACTTTTCTATCCAAAACCTTAGGAATAGTCCAGTTGAGTTGTAGAAGTATGGCCCTCCATCGAAAATGCGGTTTCGATCCTCCAGATTGTGGAAGATGATTGTGAAGAATCCCTTCGAGCCCAGTTGTAGATCATAGTGGCCTTTTGGTTTCCACCAGTATTGTATCCATTTTACCAGGTCATGCTCAGAGGGCCATAGCCCTAAATACTTTCCTACCAATGCATTATCTCACATGTATTGCTTCTACTCCTTGATACGCGGTGAGCTAACCCGTATTTTGGGGCTTATGGTGCCAGTGGGATGCATTTCCCCGGCACCCATGGGGCTGAAACATTTGCAGGGATTTCTTCCTTAGCTGGATCGATGTCCATTTCCCGATATTTGAAGGTCCCCTCTTCCAGCAGCTGCGCGCGCATGTCTGGAGGCGTTTCGAAAGTCGGTCGCTTCGCTCCTGTTTCAGGGTTTTCATTGGCCACAATTCGGCTATAGGAGACTCCGGACGGCGCCCCCTCCCTGCGATTCAGGGACCCCTACAGGGTTGACATCTTCCGGGCTCAATTCGCGGCGGTGGTGGTAACCTAAACCCTAGTTGCAGAGCGATGTTTAATTTTAGTTAATTTTATTAAAAACATGTCTGCATATTATTTTTAGATGACATGAAAGTGTTATTTTTAGTCAACTTGGATACCCTATTTTTGATGGAATGTTTACCATATATACATAAATAAAATGGGAGAAAATGTTACATGGTTGGAAATATTATTATTATACCTTTCCAATGATATATGGAAGTCTTTATAACTCCCTAGGAATGATGATTTATGAGTTTTTATGTTCGATAACCCAACCAGGAAATTGAGGTCGTCTCAACTAATTTTTGGGGACATAATTACTATAAATATAGAGTACAATTTTGTAGATTTTGTGAAATCAACGAAGATATCAAGTCTAAGGTGCGCTAAAGGTGTTTTGGTGTCTTTCTGGTGTGCATGATAAGTCTAAGGGATTCTCTTAATATCCTTCTATTCTGAAGGTATGCTATAAGGTTGTGATGTTGTCATAAGGTTGAGAGATTTCCGTATGCACTGCTATGAGGTTGTGATGTTGTCGTATGCTCTACTATGAAGTTGTGATGTTGTTGTGATTTTGCTGTGAGGTTTTGATGTTTTTGTATGCTCTGCTATGAAGTTATGATGTTTTCATGAGGTTGTGATGCTTCCATATGCTCTACTATGAAGTTGTGATGTAAGTGTGATGTTGTCGTTAGTGAACCTTTTCGTGAATAGATGTTACTAATAGTGGATGTTGTTGTCAGTGATTACATTCTAGGAATGATGTAATGAGGCTTGCTAGGGTTGGAAGGATTTTTTATGGAATGAAGCATGCAGGTGAAGTCAAAATTACTTTGTGTATGAAGATCTTGGATTGATGATATCTTATTGAGTTGGTTCTCAATTGAGAATATTGGTGTCTTCATTCAGTGGGTTAGTTCCTATGCTTTAGGGAGTTGGTGATTCCTTCCAATTGGATTTGGTAAATCCAGGGTGTTGTTACCTTAATCCAGTCAGTGATTGTAAATAAGTGAGTTGGATCCTCCTTCATGTTGGTGCCTGTAAATCATGGGGTCGTTGCCTCCTTGTAGTTGGTGTTCAAGAATATTGGAAGTTGGTTCTTCCTATGAATGTAATCTTAACATGATATAAGAAAATATTTATGTGGTTTTCTCCTATTTGGGTTTCCACCTAAAAATGATTCTGTTTTGTGGATGGTTTTTTATGATGATGAATGGAATTGTCAATGTTTAATGTTTACATGATGTGCTTAAGGTTAAAAATGGTAAAACGTGCTCAATACCGATTCACCCCCCCTCTCAGTATTGGTGACTATTCCAACACTCTACAATACATAATTAGTCATTTTCACTACTCTATACTCTCCATACTCAATCATTTTCACTACTCTCCACTTTTAATACTTAATAACTTTCCTTACTCTCTACTCTACATGACTTATTCATTTTCACTACTCTTCATACTTAGTCATTTTAAGTCATTTTACATACCTCTCTATTTTCCATACCATAGTTTCTCTTACTCTCCATATTCCTTTACTTAGTCATTTTCATGAATGAATATAAAGGATTACTTCCCTCATATCCACCTTCCACTCCTAACCCCACAACCTGCATTTATGAAATCCTTAATTTGCACCTTCATTTTTTCATTACCCAATTTGCACCCTCATGACTTGGCTAATTTTTCTGAATTTTACACTTACTCTTTATTTTTTTTGATAGAATGTATGTTACCTATGGGACTAGGATATGGTCTAATAAACCACAATATAGTGGCATATAATCCATAAAAATCACCCAGGGATCACAATTGTCTTGGGCCACACTAACACTTAACATGGTTGGATTTTTTTTTATGTCTCCTCCTGACTACCACAAGTTTCAAACCTTGTCCATGTTACAGAATGAAACCCCAAAATATAATCACACTAGTGACTAATATTTATTGATTTCTACACTTACCCCACAACCCACATTCCCTCAACCTCCTAACACTTCATCATTTTTATTAAGTTATCTCCCCATTTCCCTTACACTAGTGACTAAGGTTTACTGCGTTCTACACTTACCCTACAACCTGCATTTCCCAACCTCCTAAAACTTCATCATTTTTACTAATTTACCTCTCTGTTTCCCTATTTATATGTAAACCTATCTCCCAATTTTATTATTTCATGAAATTATTGATTGTATTCCTAAGTGATATCCCCATCCCTCCTTTGGCATATTGAGACATGTGGACGAGAAGTGGAACTATCATATTGAGACACGTGGAAATCATGTTTAAATACCCATGGGTGAAACTTGGATGGTATGGGTTGGGAAAATATGACTCAACAATGATTTGGTATGATGACTGGGCATTGATATGGCAACCAAAAGTTATGTTGTGCATAAACCACAAAGGGTTCCATGGATGATCTAGGAGGATCTAGAAAATTAAAAAAATGATTGTATCCAATGCTCATAAAAATGAATTCACTTCATATATCTCAATGATATATTTCCAATGACGTGTGAATCACCTCAAACAGACATCATGTGAAAATGTTATGACTTTTCAAAGTTTTGGAAAAAACAGGGAAGAAGGAAAAAATAGGCGTGCCACATGGCAGGCCCATCGGATGAAATGTGGCCATCCATACAACTAATAGAGTACAAGGTGACATAATGATGACATCAAAATGATAATGTGGTAGCACGATAGGATGTCATGTGAAACTCATATTTGGTATTTTTGCACCCAATTGGACTAGTAAAAAGTTGCCACGTGTCATCCATACAATGATGTGGCATCCATACAATCCGCATGGAACCACCAAAGAGGTTAAACATGGTAGGTTATATAGTGGAATGGTATGTGAAAGGTATATTCAGGTGGTGACATGGTGATCCAGGTGGATATTGGTGGCCACCCACCTATTCCAACTGGCTCGTCTTGACAATTTTTAGTTCAACACGTTCTTATGTAATTCTTTGTAATTGTGGGTTCTACATAGTCGAGGCTGCATGAAGCCCTATACATATTATAGGTGGATATTTGTGGCCTACCACATAATTCAACACGATTATTTTGGAATTTTTCATGTTAGTACATCTTTTTGTACTTCCAGGGCCATTTTGGAGCCCTAAACAGTGTTTTTTTGGATTGCCACAACCAAATTCTAAACGAAGTTAGAGTTTGACAGAATAATGTGTATTTATCGAAAAGACCTTTCCAACGGGCTATCATGCACCTAAAATGGAGGTCATATGAAAAATTTAATACCCCGGGATGTTGAGGTACAAACTTACCCATCAGGCCCACATAACATTTGGTGTTTCACCTCCTAGGGTTAGTTTTTTGGATGTCTAGGGTTTTGGAATTCATGAGTAATGTTAAAAAGGTCATTGGAGCCTAATTATAATCATTCTTCTCATACGGATGTGTGTAGCAGCCACATCTCTTCTCAGAGATAGCTACCACCATTCGAGCAAGTTGTTTTCAGTTCTGCAGTTTTACAGTTTCAACCTATTTTATTTATTCAATAGAATTTATTGTTCACTAGATATCTATTGTTGTTCTTTGTATATCTATGTTATTGTATTCAGTTTGTTATTCATTTTGTTCCGCTCATAAATCTGGATCAATGGTATCAGAGCGGTCTGCTCTTCATTTTTTTTTTTTCATGCATATCCCCGACAAGATTTGGGTACAAGAAGTTGAGACTTGAACCAGTCGATCCTTTACAAGGTCGGTCACATCGAGCTCAATAAAAAACCATGGGGATGAGAAGAAATATGATGGATTAGGAGATCCTTTTAAAAATTTTCTTGAGGAATCCCTTGCACGATAAAGGAATGAAATGATGGACAACTTTTCACAGATCCTTCAGTGGTTTCCCAAAGGAGACACATATTTGTCAAGCGACCATGCAACCCTCTTCAAGGTACAAGTAAATTTGTATATTCCATTATTTGAAGGATTGATAGATGAAGATGCTGCAGATAAATGGTTGAATCTACTCGAATGGTATTTTTTGATCCACAATTTTTCCGACAGGGAAAATATTACTTTTTCACTCCTCAAGGTCATCCCCCATGTTAAGGTCTAGTGGGATACTTACTCTGATCAAAGGGCCATAGAGGAATATGTGGCACTTGTGGTCATCTATGTTATCAGTTGCTAATTTGCATAATTTTTCCCAAAGAATCTTTTCCTTGTGTTATTTTTCCACTCAGATTTTCAAACTTTTTCACCAGCTCCATCAAGCTCCCATCACTTAAATCCTTCACTTAACTGATCATCCAAAATAGTCATTTCCTCCATGAGTAAAACATTTGGCGAATATCTCAAACCTATACCTAGCCTTAATGCTTATCTAAATCCCTTAGTTTCATCACTTCATTCATTTTTGCCCTTATTTTCATATTCTCATTGAAAATAAAAAATATTCCTTTTATTAAGCACCCTTATCCTATCCACAAAGTCATGTGTTAAGCCTCATATGCCCAAAGTCCTTAGAAAATAGAAAAAGGGTTTATTATTATTAATATAAATATTTTTTTATTAAAATATTTATATTAATATTTAATATAATATTTAATTTATGGAATCATGTCAAATCATGGGCACAAATCTCAATTTATAATGTGGAAAATTCAAAGGTTGTATGGAGGGCGTACATACATATCGGTCATAGAATTAACACAGAGGTTAATTATGTGAAGGTAGGCCAAGGAATAAGCCAGTGGTTTGGTGATTGTACACGTGTTTTTACATGCAGCATTTTCCAGGAGTGAATTTCAACAACAATTATGGAATTTCTAATAAATGAGATTCCTCCTCATGGTCAAAAGGTTTTACAGAGGTAAGATTTAAGTTTTACAAAGTAAAGAGATTAATGTTTAATTCCATGGAAACGAATTAAATCGGAAGATGCACGTGAAAGGAAGATTTGGGTAATTTTTTATCCAAAGGTTTTATGTAAGTAAAGCAAGAAGATAAAAGGTATTTTACCAAAGATGGTAAATTGGAAAAAACATGAAACAGTAAATGTTTTTCACAATGAAACAGTAAATTGGAAAAAACATAACACAGTAAATGTTTTTCATGTGAAATGGTAACAATAAATATTTTTTACAGTGAAATGGTGAATTGGGAAAAACATGGTTTTAAAGAACCACGGGCATGAATTAAATTATGGAAATTTAATTCTACAGGATATAAAATATTTGGGAATTATTTTTATTTCAAATATATTATTCCCAAATGTTTAATGATAATATGGATAAATGAAATTATATTTGAAATATTATAAGTGACATTTCAAAGAGAACGTGGCAGAGGAAGGATCTAGAGCGTCATAAGAATCTGCAGGGATCATGAAACTTTTTTCTGAAAAATGTCATTTGTAATCAATGTAGAAGCTGAAATGTTTCAGTTCAACTATTGTAATCAATTTCTAACTAAAGGAACTCAAAATTGTATAAATGAGAGAGGTTCTGAATGTATTAAGTGTGGGAAGAAGTGCAAGGGAACAATTCTAGTTGTGCTGAACTCCACCGTACTTTTTTGGAGCTGAATTGAATACATATTCAGTAGCTTTGAAGTCTCTATGAAAACATTCTAATGGTGGTGATATGAGTTTTGTCTTCCTTCATTGTATGTATTTTATGTGTTCTTTTATTTCATTTGCATCTTCTTATGTTTAAATTGGAGAGTTAAAGGCCCAGAATTCATCTTATGATGCTCTTGCCTTAGCAATTTAAACTGTGTGTATTTCTTCTTAACTAATTCAGAATTCATTTCAGTAATGCTCTAATGAAGTTATTTGTTTTCTCATTCCTCATACACCCTGCTCAAATTCAATTTATAACTCAGATTCATTGCCTCATTTATCCTTTATCCTCTGAAGAGTTCTACAGGCCAGTCAAGGTTTCCAGTCAATTTCATAATTTTTACTCCATAGCCTTGAGTGTCCCTCCTCTTCCTTGCCAAAAAATTTATAAAAACCCCCAAAACAAACCAAATCTAGCCACTAATTTCCAAATAAATATCAAGTGACACGAGAGATCCCTCCTTGATTTGAGCAATCTAGTTCTTCAGTTCTAAAGTAGGTTGAAACAGTTACCTCTGTCATTTGTCTATCATCCTAATAAAATTTACAGAGTGCTAACATTTGGGGCCGTTGTCGGGGACGAAAATGAAAAATTTTCCCTGGGAAAGAATGACATGGTTGAGTTCTAAGGTCTGAGAGCAACATACACTTAGGCACATATTGGTTATATTCCTACTCTAGCGACTCCACACATCAAAAATTTAGTTTGAAGGTGATTCCACTGGTAGAAGAATCCAGAAATTTGAATTTTAACTGGAAACTCCACTCTCAATGCAAAATCCATCTTCCAAAACATCATTGGTGACTCCATTGTCCGAAGATGATTTCAATGTCTGCAAGGTATACTCCAATGAATCACTCTCATATTCATGGCTTTCCAAATCGTATTCCTCACATAAATTGGAAAAAATATTTTCCTAAATTCGAAGATGGGAAAGGAAATGTTGTTGTCTTGCACTTGATTAGATTTCACATGCACATATGTAAGTTGGGGGTTGAATTTCATGAGGATTGTTTGATGAAAATGTTTATGGCTAATTTAGAGGGGAAAGCAAGATGATGGTATGAAGGTTTAAAATCAGGTAGCTTATACTCTCTTAAAGATTTACATATAACATTCTTTAAGCATTATGGAGAATCTAATTCATCATCATTGGTGTTTGAAAATTGTTGTGAATTTTCTGAACATTTCATTAATTACCTTGAAATTATTTTTGGTGACGAAGAGTGTATGAATGATGAAATCATAGAATCCCTTTATGAATATTCATCCCAACAACAAATAGTATCCCCTCCTTTGGCTGAAGATGAAGATGATCAAGAAATTGTTATTAAAAGTCATTTTTCTTCTCCTGAACTTGATGAAGATTTCCAACAAGATAGAGTGTTTCAAAGCTATCTTTCTTCCCCTATGAATGAGGTGGTTGTTCAAATTCTAAGTTCCCTAGACATCGATGAGGATTTTGAAAATTCGTTTATGGAGACTTCAAGCAGTGGAAAAACAAATTACATAGAGTTTCAAGAAAGCAACAAAACAACGTATGTCATTTTTCAATCAGAAATACAAAAAGATAATGAAGAGGCAGTGGTATTATTTGGTTCATTTGAAAATAATAGTTTTGAAAGTGCATCCATGGGAACTCTAGACTGTGAAATAGTGCATGTTGTTAGCTTTTCACATTTGTAAGAAGATTATGAGCAGGAACTTATTTCCATTAATTCATTTGAAAGTCAAAATGATAGTCCTCAAACAAATTTCCATAAGTTTAATGAAACCAAATCAGAATTGTTTGATGAAAAAGAGGATAGACTTGATTCACATAATATGGTTTTCATATTTGAAGATGTTCAATAATGTAAGAATGTTTTTGTTGAGATGCATAGAAAAGTAAACAAACCTATTGTTGCAATTTCATTTGAAAATGTTCTCAGAACTAAATAAATAGAGAAAGAGCAACAAACAATTATGAAAGAGGCTTGTCTGTTTGTTTTTGCTCATTAAGAAGAAATGATTTTTCATGGTTTTCAAGATCCTGTGGCCATCCTATTAAGGTCTTCAGTGAAGGAGGAGTTTGTTTCATTCATAAGCTCAGGTTTTGGATTCAACCTTTGTTTTCAGATGCCATCTTTTACATTTGTCTTCCTTCTTAAGAAATATGTGAGCGGAGAAAAATTGTGACGCCAATTGCTTGATTGGTTGCATTGGCACTTTAGCAGGACTTGATTGAGTGTCCATTTCAGTAGTTTTAGAGTAGATAGGAGTGCAAAAATAATATTTTTGGTCAAACATTTTTCAGTTTGGATTTCCAATAGTGTGTACAGTGTGATTTTAGTGGTATATTCAGTGTTCAGTATCCAGTTGAGAGCAGTGTGCAGAGTTTGGTTTTCAACAGACACTAGTGACAAGTCGGAGCAGGGTACACACACATGTTTTAGGAGCATCCCAATGGATCAGGCACGTGGTCTACTATTCTTTTCTACCTTGCAGGGAGGATAGCATCCCAAATAGGAGCCTATGTTATCACTTGCTAATTTGCATTAATTTTTCCCAAAGCATCTTGTCCTTGTCTTATTTTTCCACTTAGATTTCCAAAAAATTTCACCATCTCCATCAATCTCCCATCACCTAAATCCTTCACTCAACTGATCATCCAAAATAGTCATGTCCTCCATGAGTCCAAAATTTGGTGAATATCTCAAACCTATACCTAGCCTTAATGCATATCTAAATCCCTTCGTTCCATCACTTCATTCATTTCTACCCTTATTTTCATATTCCCGTTGAAAATAAAAAATATTCCTTTTATTAAGCACCCTTATCCTATCCACAAAGTCATGTGTTAAGCCTCGTATGCCCAAAGTCCTTAGAAAATAGAAAAAGGTTTTACTATTATTAATATAAATATTTTATATTAAAATATTTATATTAATATTTAATCCAATATTTAATTTATGGAATCACATCAAATCATGGGAAAGAATCTAAATTTAAAATGTGGAAAAGTCAAAGGTTGGATGGAGAGTGCACATACATATTGGGCATAGAATTAACGTGGAGGTTAATTATGTGAAGGTGGATCGGGGAATAAAATAGACACGTGTTTTTACGTGGTGCATATCTGGGGTAAAAGTAGTTTGGATTAAACCACTCCAGCCCAAGCCCAATACAATAAATGCACACATTTATCATATGTTTTATGTGCGACATTTTTCCAGGGGTGCATTTCAACAACAGTTATGGAATTTCTAATAAATGAGATTCCTCCTCAAGGTGAAAAGGTTTTACAGAGGTAAGATTTAAGTTTTACAAATTAAAGAGAATGTTTAATGCCATGGAAAGGAATTAAATGGGAAGATGCATGTGAAAGGAAGATTTGGGTAACTTTTTATCCAAAGGTTTTACTGAAGTAAAGGAATAAGATAAAAGGTATTTTACCAAAGGTGGTAAATTGGAAAAAACATGACACAGTAAATGTTTTTCACAGTGAAACGGTAAATTGGAAAAAACATAACACAGTAAATGTTTTTCATGTGAAATGGTAACAGTATATGTTTTTTACAGTGAAATGGTGAATTGGGCAAAACAAAACATGATTTTAAAGGACCACTGACATGAAGTAAATTATGGAAATTTAATTCTACAGGATATAAAATATTTGAGAATTATTTTTATTTCAAATATATTATTCCCAAATGTTTAATGAGAATATGGATAAATGCAATTATATTTGAAAGAGTATAAGTGACATTTCAAAGAGAACATTGGAGAGGAAGGAGTTGGAGCGTTAGAGGAATCTGCAGGGATCATGAAACATTTTTTTGAAAACTGTCATTTGTAATCATTGTAGAAGATGAAATGTTTGAGTTCAACTATTGTAATCAATTTCTAACTAAAGGAACTCGAAATGGTATAAATGAGAGAGGTTATGAATGTATTAAGTGTGGGCAGAAGTGCAAGGGAACAATTATGGTTGTTCTGAACTCCATTGTAATTTTATGGAGCTAAATTGAATACATATGCAGAAGCTTTAAAGTCTCTATGAAAAGATTCTAATGGTGGTGATATGAGTTTTGTCTTCCTTCATTGTATGTATTTCCCGTGTTCTTTTATTTCATTTGGATCTTATTTTGTTTAAATTGGAGAGTTAAAGGTGCAAAATTCATTTTATGATTCTCTTGGCTTTGCAATTTAAACTGTGTGTATTTCTTCTTAACTAATTCAGAATTCATTTCAGTAATGCTCTGATGGAGTTATTTGTTTTCTCCTTCCTCATACACACTTCTCAAATTCAATTTATAACTCATATTCATTGCCTCATTTATCCTTTATCCTCTGGAGATTTCTACAGGCCAGTCAATGTTTCCATTCAATTTTAGAATTTTGACCCCATAGCCTTGAGTGTCCCTCTCCTTCCTCGCCAACAAATTTATAAAAACCCCCAAAACAAACCGAATCTAGCCATTGATTTCCAAAGAAATATCAAGTGACATGAGAGAGCCCTCTATGAGTTGAGAAGGCTAGTGCTTCAGCTCTAAAGTAGGTTGAAACAGTTACCTATGTCATTTTTCCATCATCTAGAAAAAAATTATAGAGTGCTAACATTTTGGCATCGTTGTCGGGGACAAAATTGAAATATTTTCCCTAGGAAAGAATGTCATGGTTGAGTTCTAAGGTCTGAGAGCAGCAGACACTTAGGCAGATGATGGTTGTATTCTTGCTTTGGTGACTCCACACATCAAAAAATCAATTTGAAGGTGATTCAATTGCTAGAAGAATCCATAAATTTGAATTTTAACTGGCGACTCCACTCTCAATGCAGAATCCATCTTCCAAAACATCATTAGCAACTCCATTGTTTGAAGATGAGTTCGATATCTGCAAGGTATGCTCCAATGAATATCTCTCATATTCCTGGCTTTCCAAATCGCATTCCTCACATAAATTGGCAAAAATATTTGCCTAAATTCTAAGATGGGAAAGGAAATGATGTTATCTTGCACTTGATTAGATTTCACATGCACATATGTAAGTTGGGGGTTGAATTTCATGAGGATTGTTTGATGAAAATGTTTATGGCTACTTTAGAGGGGAAAGCAAGATTATGGTATGAAGGTTTAAAATCAGGCAGCTTATACTCTCTTAAATATTTTCATATAACAATCTTTAAGCATTATGGAGAATCTAATTCTTCATCCTTGGTGTTTGAACATTGTTGTGAATTTTGTGAACATTTCATTAAGTACCTTGAAATTTGTTTTGGTGATGAAGAGTGTATGAATGATGAAATCATAGAATCCCTTTATGAATATTCAATCCAACAACAAATAGTATCCCCTCCTTTGGCTGAAGATGAAGTGCATCAAGGAATTATTGTTAAAAGTCATTTTCCTTCTCCCGAACTTGATGAAGATTTCTAGCAAGACAGACTATTTCAAAGTTGTCTTTCTTCCCCTATGAATAATGTGGTTGTTCAAATTATAAGTGGCCTAGACATGGATGAGGATTTTTCAACTTCATCTATGGAGACTTCAAGCAGTGAAAAAACAAATTACATAGAGTTTCAGGGAAGAAATAAAGCAATGTATGCCATTTTTCAATCAGAAATACAAAAAGATCATGAAGAGGCAGTGGTATTATTTGATTCATTTGAAAATCATGGTTTTGAAAGTGCATCCATGGGAAATCTAGACTGTGAAATAGTGCATGTTGTTATATTTTCACATTTGCAATAATATTATGAGCAAGAACTTATTTCCATTAATTCATTTGAAATTCAAAATGACTATCCTCAAACAAATTTCTAGAAGTTTAATGCAACCAAATCAGAATTGTTTGATGAACAAGAGGATAGCCTTAATGCACATAGTATGGTTGTCATATTTGAAGATGTTCAAGAATGTATGAATTTTTTTGTTGAGATGCATGGAAAAGTAGACAAACCTATTGCTGCCATTTCATTTGAAAATGTTCTCAGGAGTCAAAACTGAAGAAATAGAGCAAGAAAAACAAACACTTATTAAAGAGGTTTGTCTTTCTATTTTTACTCATCAAGAAGAAACAATTTTTCATGGTTTTCAAGATCCTGTGGCCATTCTATTACAGTCTTCAATGAAGGAGGAGTTTGTTTCATTCATAAGATCAGGTTTTGGATCCAACTTCTTTTTTTAGATGCCATTTTTTACATTTGTCTTCTTGCTTAAGAAAGATGTGAGAGGAGAAAAATCGGGAAGCCAATTGCTTGATTGGTTGCATTGGCACTTTAGCTTCACTTGATTGAGTGTTTATTTTAGTATTTTTATAGTAGATAGGATTGTGAAAATAAGCTTGTTGGTCAAGCATTTTTCAGTTTGGATTTCTAGTAGTGTGTACAATCAGATTTTAGTGGTGTATTCAGTGTTCAGTATCCAGTTGAGAGCAATGTGCAAAGTTTGGTTTTCAGCAGACACTGGTGACAAGTTGGAGCAGTGTACACACACATGTTTTGGGAACATCCCAATGGATAAGGCATGTGGTCTACCTTTCCTCTCTACCTCGTAGGGAGGATAACATCCCCACTAGGAGCCTATGTTATCACCTGCTAATTTGCACTATTTTTTCCCAAAGCATCTTGTCCTTGTGTTATTTTTCCACTCAGATTTTCAAACTTTTTCACCAGCTCTGTCAAGATCCCATCACCTAAATTCTTCACTCAACTGATCATCCAAAATAGTCATGTCCTCCATGAGTCAAAATTTTCGTGAATATCCCAAACCTATACCTAGCCTTAACGCTTATATAAATCCCTTAGTTCCATCACTTCATTTATTTTTACCCTTATTTTCATATTCCTGTTGAAGATAGAAAAGTATTCCTTTTATTAAGCACCCTTATCCTATACACAAAGTCATGTGTTAAGCCTTCTATGCCCAAAGTCCTTAGAAAATAGAATTTATTATTATTATTATTAATATAAATATTTTTATATTAAAATATTTATATTAATATTTAATCCAATATTTAATTTATGGAATCGCGTCAAATCATGGGAAAGAATTTCAATTTATAATGTGGAAAAGTCAAAGGTTGGATGGAGGGCGCACATACATATTAGACATAGAATTAACGCGGAGGTTAATTATGTGAAGGCGGGTCGGGGAATAAACCGGTGGTTTAGTGATTGGACACTTGTTTTTACATGGTGAATATCGGGGGTAAAAGTAGTTTGGATTAAACCACTCCATCCCAAGCCCGATACAATAAATGAAAACATTTATCATATGTTTTATGTGCGACATGTTTAAAAATATTAATGTTTAATTCCATGGAAAGGAATTAAATGGGAAGATGCACGTGAAAGGAAGATTTGGGTAATTTTTTCTCCAAAGGGTTTACGTAAGTAAAGGAATAAGATAAAAGTTATTTTACCAAACATGGTAAATTGGAAAAAACATGCACAGTAAATGTTTTTCACAGTGAAATAGTAAATTAGAAAAAACTTAACACAATAAATGTTTTTCATGTGAAATGGTGAATTGGGCAAAACAAGACATGGTTTTAAAGTACCACTGGCATGAAGTAAATTATGGAAATTTAATTCTACAGGATATAAAATATTTGGGAATTATTTTTATTTCAAATATATTATTCCCAAATGTTTAATGAGAATATGGATAAATGAAATTATATTTGAAAGAGTATAAACTAAAGAGAACGTTGCAGAGGAAGGAGCTGGAGCGTTAGAGAAATCTGCAAGAATTATGAATCATTTTTCTGAAAACTATCATTTGTAATCATGATTGTAAAAGCTAAAACATTTGAGTTCAACTATTGAAATCAATTTCTAACTAAAGGAACTCGAAATTGTATAAATGAGAGAGGTTCTGAATGTATTAAGTGTGGGCAGAAGTGAAAGGGCACAATTCGGGTTGTTCTGAACTCCATTGTAATTTTATGGAGCTGAATTGAATACATATGCAGAAGCTTTGAAGTCGCTATGAAAATATTCTAATGGTGGTGATATGAGATTTGTCTTCCTTCATTGTATGTATTTCCCGTGTTCTTTTATTTCATTTGGATCTTCTTCTATTTAAATTGGAGAGTTAAAGGCTCAAAATTCATCTTATGATTCTCTTGGCTTAGAAATTTAAACTGTGTATTTCTTCTTAACTAATTCAGAATTCATTTTAGTAATGCTCTGATGGAGTTATTTGTTTTCTCCTTCCTCATACACACTGCTCAAATTCAATTTATAACTCAGATTCATTGCCTCATTTATCCTTTATCCTATGGAGAGTTCTATAGGCCAATCAAGGTTTCCATTCAGTTTCAAAAATTTTACTCCATAACCCTGAGTGTCCCTCCCCTTCGTCACCAACAACTTTATAAAAACCCCCAAAACAAACCAATTCTAGCCACTGATTTCCAAAGAAATATCAAGTGACATGAGAGAGCCTTATCTGAGTTGAGAAGGCTAGTGCTTCAGCTCTAAAGTAGGTTGAAATAGTTACCTCTATTGTTTTTCCATCATCTAGACAAAATTTATAGAGTGCTTTCATTTTGGCGTCGTTGTCGGGGACAAAATTGGAAAATTTTCAGTAGGAAAGAATGACATGGTTGATTTCTAAGGTCTGAGAGTAGCAGACACTTAGGGATGGTTGTATTCTTTCTCTGGTGACTCCACTCATCAAAAAATCAGTTTGAAGGTGATTCCACTGCTAGAAGAATCCAGAAATTTGAATTTTAACTGGCGAATCCACTCTCAATGCAGAATCCATCTTCCAAAACATCATTGGAAACTCCATTGTCTGAGGATGAGTTCAATATCTACAAGGTATGCTCCAATTAATCTCTCTCATATTCCTGTCTTTCCAAATCGCATTCCTCACATAAATTGGCAAAATTATTTGCCTAAATTCTAAGATGGGAAAGTAAATGATGCTATCTTGCACTTGATTAGATTTCACATGCACATATGTAAGTTGGGGGTTGAATTTCATGAGGATTGTTTGATGAAAATGTTTATGGCTACTTTAGAGGGGAAAACAAGATTATGGTATGAAGGTTTAAAATCAGGCAGCTTATACTCTCTTAAAGATTTTCATATAACATTGTTTAAGCATTATGGAGAATCTAATTCTTCATCCTTGGTGTTTGAAGATTGTTGTGAATTTTGTGAACATTTCATTAAGTACCTTGAAATTGTTTTTGGTGATAAAGAGTGTATGAATGATGAAATAATAGAATCCATTTATGAATATTCAATCCAACAACAAATAGCATCCCCTCCTTTGGCTGAAGATGAAGTTGATCAAGGAATTGTTGTTGAAAGTCATTTTCCTTCTCGTGAACTTGATGAAGATTTCCAGCAAGACCAAGTGTTTCAAAGTTTTCTTTCTTCCCCTATGAATGATGTGGTTGTTCAAATTCTATGTGGCCTACACATGGATGAGGATTTTTCAACTTCATCTATGGAGGCTTCATGCAGTGAAAAAACAAATTACATAGAGTTTCAGGAAAGAAACAAAACAATGTATGCCATTTTGTAATTAGAAATACAAAAAGATCATGAAGAGACAGTGGTATTATTTGATTCATTTGAAAATCATGGTTTTGAAAGTGCATCCATGGGAAATCTAGACTGTGAAATAGTGCATGTTTTTAGATTTTCACATTTTCAAGAATATTGTGAGCAATAACTTATTTCCATTAATTCATTTGAAATTCAAAATGACTATCCTCAAACAAATTTTCAGAAGTTTAATGAAACCAAATTAGAATTGTTTGATGAACAAGAGGATAGCCTTGATGCACATAATATGGTTGTCATATTTGAAGATGTTCAAGAATGTATGGATGTTTTTTTTGAGATGCATGGAAAAGTAGACAAACCTATTGCTATCATTTCATTTGAAAATGTTCTCAGGAGTCAGAACTGAAGAAATAGAGAAAGAGAAACAAACACTTAATAAAGAGACTTGTATTTCTGTTTTTTCTCATCAAGAAGAAATGATTTTTCATGGTTTTCAAGATCCCGTGGCCATCCTATTACAATCTTCAGTGAAGGAGGAGTTTGTTTCATTCATAAGATCGGGTTTTGGATTCAACTTTTGTTTTAGATGTCATCTTTTACATTTGTCTTCTTGCTTAAGAAAGATGTGAGAGGAGAAAAATCAGGAAGCCAATTGCTTGATTGGTTGCATTGGAACTTTAGCTTCACTTGATTGAATGTTTGTTTCAGTATTTTTAGAGTAGATACTAGTGTACAAATAATCTTGTTGGTCAAGCATTTTTCAGTTTGGATTTCCAGTAGTGTGTACAATCAGATTTTAGTGGTGTATTCAGTGTTCAATATCCAGTTGAGAGCAGTGTGCAAAGTTTGGTTTTTAGCAGACACTGGTGACAAGTCGGAGCAGGGTACACACACATGTTTTGGGAACATCCCAATGGATAAGGCACATGTTCTAGAGTTATTTTCTACCTTGTAGGGAGGATAGAATCCCCACTAGGAGCCTATGTTAGCACCTGCTAATTTGCACTATTTTTTCCCAAAGCATCTTGTCCTTGTGTTATTTTTCCACTCAGATTTTCAAACTTTTTCACTAGCTATGTCAAGATCCCATCACCTAAATTTTTCACTCAATTGATCATCCAAAATAGTCATGTCCTCCATGAGTCAAAATTTTGGTGAATATCCCAAACCTATACTTAGCCTTAATGCTTATATAAATCCATTAGTTCCATCACTTCATTCAATTTTACCCTTATTTTCATCTTCCCGTTGAAAATAAAAAATATTCCTTTTATTAAGCACTCTTATCCTATCCACATAGTCATGTGTTAAAGCTCATATGCCCAAAGTCCTTAGAAAATAGAATTTATTATTATTATTATTAATATAAATATTTTTATATTAAAATATTTATATTAATATTTAATCCAATATTTAATTTATGGAATCGCATCAAATCATGGGAAAGAATTTAAATTTATAATGTGGAAAATTCAAAGGTTGGATGGAGGGCGCACATACATATCATACACAAAATTAACGTGGAGGTTAATTATGTGAAGGCGGGTTAGGGAATAAACCGGTGATTTGGTGATTGGACACTTGTTTTTACATGGTGAATATTAGCGGTAAAAGTAGTTTGGATTAAACCAATCCATCCCAAGCCTGATGCAATAAATGAAAACATTTATCAGTTGTTTTATGTGCGACATTTTTCTAGGAGTGCATTTCAACATCAATTATGGAATTTCTAATAAATGAGATTCTTCCTCATGGTGAAAAGGTTTTACAGAGGTAAGATTCAAGTTTTACAAATTAAAAAGATTAATGTTTAATTCCATGGAAAGTAATTAAATAGGAATATGCACGTGAAAGGAAGACTTGGGTAGTTTTTTATCCAAAGGTTTTACATAAGTAAAGGAATAAGATAAAAGGTATTTTACCAAATATGATAAATTGGAAAAAACATGACACAGTAAATGTTTTTCACAGCGAAATGGTAAATTGGGAAAAACATAACAAAGTATATGTCTTTCATGTGAAATGGTAACAGTAAATGTTTTTTACAGTGAAATGGTGAATTGGGCAAAACAAGAGATGGTTTTAAAGGACCACTGGCATGAAGTAAATTATGGAAATTTAATTCTACAAGATATAAAATATTTGGTAATTATTTTTATTTCAAATATATTATTTCCAAATGTTTAATGAGAATATGGATAAATGTAATTATATTTGAAAGAGTATACGTGACATTTCAAAGAGAACATTGCAGAGGAAGGAGTTGGAGCGTCAGAGGAATCTGTAGGGATCATGAAACATTTTTCTAAAAACTGTCATTTGTAGTCATTGTAGAAGCTAAAACGTTTGAGTTCAACTATTGTAATCAATTTCTAACTAAAGGAACTTGAAATTGTATAAATGAGAGAGGTTATGAATGTATTAAGTGTGGGCAGAAGTGCAAGGGAACAATTCTGGTTGTTCTAAACTCCATTGTAATTTTATGGAGCTGAATTGAATACATATGCAGAAGCTTTGAAGTCTTTATGAAAAGATTCTAATGGTGGTGATATGAGTTTTGTCTTCCTTCATTGTATGTATTTCTCATGTTCTTTTATTTCATTTGTATCTTCTTATGTTTAAATAGGAGAGTTGAAGGCCCAGAATTCATCTTATGATGCTCTTGGATTAGTAATTTAAACTGTGTGTATTTCTTCTTAACTAATTCAAAATTCATTTTAGTAATGCTCTAATACAGTTATTTGTTTTCTCCTTCCTAATACACCTTGCCCAAATTCAATTTATAACGCAGATTCATTGCGTCATTTAGCCTTTATCCTCTGGAGAGTTCTATAGGACAGTCAAGTTTTCCATTCAATTTCAGAACTTTGACTCCATAGCCTTGAGTGTCCCTCCCCTTCCTTGCCAACAACTTTATAAAAACCCCAAAACAAACCAAATCTAGCCACTGATTTCCAAAGAAATATCAAGAGAAATGAGAGATCCCTCTCTGATTTGAGGAGGTGAGTGATTCAACTCTAAATTAGGTTGAAACAATTATGTCTGTCATTTTTCCATCAGCCAGACAAAATTTGCAGAGTGCTAACATTTTGGCGCCATTGTCGGGGATGAAATTGAAAAATTTTCCCTTGGAAAGAACGACGTGGTTGATTTCTAAGGTTTGAGAGAAGCAGACACTTAGGCACATACTGGTTGTATTCCTTCTCTTGCGACTCCACACAACAAAAAATCAGTTTGAAGTTGATTCCACTGGTAAAAGAATCCAGAAATTTGAATTTTAACTGGCGACTCCACTCTCAACGCAGAATCCATCTTCCAAAACATTATTGGTGACTCCACTGTCCGAACATGAGTTCAATATATGCAAGGTATGCTCCAATGAATTGATCTCATATTATTGTCTTTCCAAATAGTATTCCTCAGATAAATTGGCAAAATTATTTACCTAAATTCGAAGATGGGAAAGAAAATGATGTTGTCTTGCACTTGATTAGATTTCACATGCACATATATAAGTTGGCGGTTGAATTTCATGAAGATTGTTTGATGAAAATGTTTATGGCTACTTTAGAGGGGAAAGAAATATTATGGTATGAAGGTTTAAAATCAGGCATCTTATATTCTTTTAAATATTTCCATATAACATTCTTTAACCATTATGGAGAATCTAATTCTTCATCCTTGGTGTTTGAAGATTGTTGCGAATTTTGTGAACATTTTATTAAGTAACTTGAAAATGTTTTTGGTGATGAAGATTGTATGAATGACGAAATCATAGAATCCCTTTATGAATATTCAGCCCAACAAGAAATAGAATCCCCTCCCTTGGTTGAAGATGAAGCTGATCAATAAATTGTTGTTAAAAGTCAATTTCCTTCTCCTAAACTTGATGAAAATTTCCAGCAAGACAGAGTGTTTCAAAGTTGTCTTTCTTCCCCTATGAATGATGTGGTTGATCAAATTATAGGTGGCCTAGACATGGATGAGGATTTTGAAACTACATCTATGGAGACTTCAAGCAATGAAAAAACAAATTACATAGAGTTTCAGGAAAGAACAAAACAACATATGCCATTTTCAATTAGAAATACAAAAAGATAATGCAGAGGCAATGGTATTATTTGATTCATTTGAAAATCAAGGTTTTGAAAGTGCATCCATGGGAACTCTATACTGTGAAATAGCGCATGTTGTTAGATTTTCACATTTGCAAGAAGATTATGAGCATGAACTTATTTCCATTAATTCATTTGAAAGTCAAAATGGTAGTCCTCAAACATATTTCCAAAAGTTTAATGAAACCAAATCAAAATTGTTTGATGAAAAAGAGGATAGCCATGATGCACATAATATGGTTTTCATATTTGAAGATGTTCAATAATGTATGAATGTTTTTGTTGAGATGTAGGTAAAAGTAGAAAAACCTATTGCTGCCATTTCATTTGAAAATGTTCTCAGAACTAAATAAATAGAGCAAGAGCAACAAATGCTTATGAAAGAGGCTTGTCTTTCTATTTTTTCTCATCAAGAAGAAATGATTTTTCATGGTTTACAAGATCCTGTGGCCATCCTATTACAGTCTTCAATGAAGGAGGATTTTGTTTCATTCATAAGATCAGTTTTTGGATTCAATTTTTTTTTCAGATGCCATCTTTTACATTTGTCTTCCTGCCTAAGAAATATATGAGTGGAGAAAAATCAGGAATTTAATTGCTTGATTGGGTGATTGGCACTTTAGCAACACTTGATTGAGTGTTCATTTCAATAGTTTCAGAGTAGATAGGAATGTGCAAATAAGCTTGTTGGTCAAGCATTTTTCTGTTTGGATTTCTAGTAGTGTGTACAGTCAGATTTTAGTGGTGTATTTAGTGTTCAGTATCCAGTTGAGAGCAGTTTCCAGAGTTTGGTTTTCAGTAGACACGAGTGATAGGTTGGAGTAGGGTACACGCACATGTTTTGGGAGAATCCCAATGGATCAGGCACGTGGCCTACTGTTCGTTTATACCTCATAGGGAGGATAGCATCCCCAATAGGAGCCTATGTTATCACCTACTAATTTGCATTAATTTTTCCCAAAGCATCTTGTCCTTGTGTTATTTTTCCACTCAAATTTTAAAAAAAAATCACCATCTCCATCACACTCCCATCACCTAAATCCTTTACTCAACTGATCATCCAAAATAGTCATGTCCTCCATGAGTAAAAAATTTGGCAAATATACCAAACCTATACCTAGCCTTAATGCTTATCTAAATCCCTTAGTTCCATCACTTCATTCATTTTTACCCTTATTTTCATATTCCCGTTGAAAATTAAAAATATTCCTTTTATTAAGCATCCTTATCCTATCCACAAAGTTATGTGTTAAGCCTCATATGCCCAAAGTCCTTAGAAAATAGAAAAAGGGTTTATTATTATTAATATAAATATTTTTATATTAAAATATTTATATTTATATTTAATCTAATATTTAATTTATGGAATCATGTCAAATCATGGGAACAAATCTCAATTTATAATGTGGAAAAGTCAAAGTTTGGATGGAGGGAAGACATACATATCGGGCATAGAATTAACGCATAGGTTAATTATGTGAAGGCGGTAGGGGAATAAACTGGTGGTTTGGTGATTGGACACGTGTTTTTACGTGGTGCATATCGAGGGTAAAAGTAGTTTGGATTAAACCACTCTATACCAAGCACGATACAATAAATGAAAACATGTATCATATGTTTTATGTGCGACATTTTTCCAGGATTGCATTTCAACAATAGTTATGGAATTTATAATAAATGAGATTCCTCCTCACAGTGAAAAGGTTTTAAAGAGGTAAGATTTAAGTTTTACAAATTAAAGAGATTAATGTTTAATTCCATGGAAAGGAATTAAATGGGAAGATGCATGTGAAAGGAAGATTTGGGTAATTTTTTATCCAAAGGTTTTACGGAAGTAAAGGAAGAAGATAAAAGGTATTTTACCAAAGATGGTAAATTGGAAAAAACATGACACAATAAATGTTTTTCACGGTGAAACGGTAAATTGGAAAAATCATAACACAATAAATGTTTTTCAAGTGAAATGGTAAAAGTAAATGTTTTTTTATAGTGAAATGGTGAATTGGTCAAAAGAACACATGGTTTTAAAGAACCACATGCATGAATTAAATTATGGAAATTTAATTCTTCGGGATAGAAAATATTTGGGAATTATTTTTATTTCAAATATATTATTCCCAAATGTTTAATGAGAATATGGATAAATGCAATTATATTTGAAAGAGAATAAGTGACATTTCAAAGAGAACGTGGCAGAGGAAGGAGTTGGAGCATTAGAGGAATCTATAGGGATCATGAAATGTTTTTGTAAAAACTGTCATGTGTAATCATTGTAGAAGCTGGATCATTTCAGTTCAGCTATTGTAATCAATTTCTAACTAAAGGAACTTGAAATTGTATAAATGAGAGAGGTTTTGAATGTATTAAGTGTGGGAAGAAGTGAAAGGGCACAATTCTGGTTGTTCTGAATTCCATTGTAATTTTATGGAGCTGAATTGAATACATATGCAAAAGATTTGAAGTCTCTATGAAAAGATTCTAATGGTGGTGATATGAGTTTTGTCTTCCTTCATTCTATGTATATCATGTGTTATTTTATTTCATTTGCATCTTCTTTTGTTTAAATTAGAGAGTTAAAGGCCCAGAATTCATTGTATGATGCTCTTGGCTTAGCAATTTAAGTTGTGTGTATTTCTTCTTAACTAATTCAGAATTCATTTCAGTAATGCTCTGATGCAGTTATTTTTTTTCTCCTTCCTCATACACCCTGCCCAAATTCAATTTATAACTCAGATTAATTGCCTCATTTAGCCTTTATCCTATGGAGAGTTCTACAGGCCAGTCAAGGTTTCCATTCAATTTCATAATTTTGGCTCCATAGCCCTGAGTGTCCCTCCCCTTCCTTGCCAACAAGTTTATAAACCCCCCCCCAAAAAAACAAATCTAGCCATTGATTTCCAAAGAAATATCAAGTGACACGAGAGAGGCATGCCTGAGTTGAGCAGGCTAGTGCTTCATCTCTAAAGTAGGTTCAAACAGTTACCTATGTTGTTTTTCCATCATCCGGACAAAATTTATAGAGTGCTAACAACCCCTACATGGAATTCCTCCGAGGATGCTATTAAATAACAATACTACCCTTTTGGATGCTATGAGGACTAGTACACAAGATGGACCACGTTGCAGCAGGAAAGGGACCAGATAATATCGGATTTCACCAATAGTATCCATACCCTATGCACCAAATTTGGTATCAAAAACTTTGAATGACATATGTTTCTCAAATACCATGGTTGTCTGCATAGATACATTCAAACACAAATAGATTTTGTGGACATCGAATCATTCGGTGCGACTTATAGATATGTCGTCAAGATCGAGAAGAAATCTATGCAGAAGAGGTGATATTTTATATATTCAAACTCCTCACAGCTGAAGCAGGGAAAAGGCGACCCAACCTACAAAAAAAGGGACAAATAAAGTATGGTAACTCTCAAGATAACCAGTCCAAGACACAACATAATAAGGGTAATGATAAGTTGAAGAAGGACACAGAAAATTGGTGTGAATACCATAAAATCCCTTGGCACAACACCGAAGAATTTCACTCCAAGTAGTCACTCGTGGCCCAGCTAAAATATTATGAGTCACAGGAAGATTCTGACTCTGAATCAAATCCAAGAGGATGGAAGCGGATTATTGATGGTGAATCATACACCATTGTCTCTACCACCAAATTCTAGACAAGCGAACTAGAAGAACCATAGGAAGGGAAATGCCTCTTTCACTCACATAAGTGGGTAAAGGGGGCTCCGCTTCATTTCATTGTTGATAGAAGAAGTCAAAAGAACCTGATCTTAGCATCAGTCATCAAGGGGATGGACTTGTTGATGAATCTGCACCCGCAACCCTACACCATCAGCTGGATTCAACAAGGAAGATATCTATGGGTCAACCAAGAGTGTCTTCTGCCCTACAACATCAATCCCTTCAAAGATGAGGTATTGTGTGATATTTATCCCCTTTAAGTTTGTGATGTTGTTTTAGGAAAACCATATTTTTGGAAGTGACATGTTGTGTATGAGTCTAGACCCCACAATGCTATTATTACTTTGGTAGACAATTGTACAAGATACCATAGGTAGTTTCGCCTACCTATATTTCTTTAATCTATGCTAAGCAATGAAATAAGGTCATTTCAAAGAATGGGAAGTTCGTATTCTTTGTGATCCATGCTCATAGTCAACATAAGGTCACCGCCACATTCGTGGCCTCTACACAAATCCTCGCTTTGCAACAAAAGAAAATGTACGGGATCATGGAAGAGTACAGAGACATGTTCTCCTCACCCACCAGGGTACCGATGCACTGCCAAGTCAAGCATCCAATTAATCTAACCCCTGGTTCACCTTTTCCTAATTGACCAGTCTATCATCGCTCGCTAATGGAAAATGAAAAAATCGAGTGTCAGATCCAAGAGCTACTTAAAATGGGGCACATCAGACCCAACTCCTCCTCTTGCAAAATCCCGATTGTATTGGTGCATAATAAATAAGGGATTTGGAGGCTCTACATTGATTACAGAGCATTAAACAAAATCACAGTCAGGAATCGGTATCTAATTCCCCAAATTTATGACCTTCTTGACCAACTCAAGGGGGAAAAGTTCTTCAAAAATATTTACCTAAAGTCTGGTTACCACCAGGTTCTAATAGGGATAATTCAACAATTATACATTGACCAATAGGGAGTGATACACAATCCAATCTATCAACCTAGTTTGTGGATTTGCAATTGTCCTATTCACTACTAGTACATGGATCACAAAATAAAGAGAATTTTATCATTCATATTTCAACTATATAATTGTTTGATGTTTGAACTAAATGAAATACATGAGTTCCCTAGATTTGTTTTCATTCATATGACTGTGATTGACCTACATTGACCACCTTCCAAAAACATCTATATACATTTCCTTTTCTAGTTGATTGATCTTATTTCCTTCTTATTCCCTCTTCCATTACTAAAGAACACCATTCAACAATGTATTTTTCCTATCGAATGAGGGAATTAGTTGTGAACTTCATTTATTTCTTATTTAACATGGTTTTGATGTGCACACCTGCTCCATCATGCGCCCTTTTCCCATGCATAGTATCAAAATAGTTCCAAATATGCGGCACCATGTATTTTTTGTGTAAAATGTAGAACCATTGAAATACATAAGCATTTTTTAACTATCCCATGCAACCATCTGACCAAATCCAATGTCAATCCATTTGCATATTATTCTCCTTCAAGTGATTGTAGAACAACTAAAATAATTTTTTTATGTAAGCTAATTCATGGAACCTATTGTCACATATGTTGAAGTGATAGTCCTTCAATATAACTATGTTGTATTTGATACTATATGGCCCATGATTATATGTAATATGAACCATTATGTTGACCTTATCTGAGTGATAATATTGGATTTGAATGTGATGTTTTGATTGAAGGTTTTTCTTCTCAGCAAAATCTACTACTGATAAGATAATACCAATGGGAAATGTATCTTTGTATATTCTGAAATTCTTTTCCTACGATCAATCCACATGGAAGTGTTGAACATATTGTTGGTTCCTTTCTAAGAAATCCTTGATGAAGTCACATACTCATACCTAGTGAGTCAACAATAAAGGAATATATAAATTCATTGTTACAATTCTCCCCCCTTCACATTTAAATGTGTAGCTTGAAATACAAGATACCATTTAAGTACTCATTATTAACCTAGGAAGTAACCAACTGTATCTTTTTCTTTCATTCCCTCTCTTATTTTCACACATGAAACACTTGAGGCTTTGAAAGTCAACCTCCTTCCTCCCAAATTTATACTCATTTCTCACATGAATGTTCTTGATCAATAATTCCATTCCATTTCACCTAGGGCATGTCCCATATAATAAATATTTTTGATAAAATGTACAACCCTCTAGCCATGTACACAAGATGCTATGAATAAATTCTCTAGATGATGTTGGCATATAAATGAGCATTCCATCACAAGGGTGTTATGAAATACATGATATGTGTGTGTGTGTGTGTGATAATAATAATCATATTCAATGTGGTATCTACAACATGTGTTACATATTGTGTTTATTCTAACAAACAAATTCTTGCATTTCTTGAAAGATCTTTGGAACAAGTTAAGTGCACTATGTGCATTCTTGAATCTCTCATACAATCCTATCTGTATCAAGTCAAGAAAATGTTTAATGTGGGGTTCATGGCTCCTAGAACTCCATCTCAATTTTGGCACATATTTTTAGTTGAGATAATGTTAAGTGTTCTCATGCAAAATTTTTTGTGCTAATCTCGCAATTGCTCCAATTAACTTCATGTCAAAACAAGATATCCTACTAGTGAAGGAAAAAAAATAAATTTTTCCATCCATGTCGAGGATATCTCATATAATAGAATACTTTTGAAGGATTTTGACATTGCACTTAATGAGATGAGATATTTGTTTGAGAAAACAACATTTTCTTGTGACCTTTCTAACAATTGATTGTGAAAAGACATGTCAGGATGCATTACGATCTTGAGAACGTGTTTATTACCAGTTTTTTGAAATGCATCCATAAGGATTCTAACAATATGATTACTTATTTATGAAATTTTAACTATTTTGATTCCTAAAATTCTCCTCACAACAATCAAAATCCTAGATTTTAACAAAGACAAAAATAATTGACATTTCACTACATTAGATTTTGGTTTAAAATATTCTTCAAAATGTATATGATTGATAACAACTAGTTTGGTTAGGTAACTTACGTTCAGGTGATGCTACACTAGTTTCATCCACTTGAATTTGTTTGGGATTTCTTTGGTGCACATTGCTCAGTCTTGGTAGGCATGATGGACCTGTATTCTAGAGCTCTTGACCTCTTTGTTATGGAGTTACAACTTTGGAAGGAGAGTGGAAATTATGTTGGGTATTTTCTGGAATTTCAGACTATCAAACAAAATGTTGTGCCATAGGAACTTATTCATGAGGAGGTTGTGCACCAATTTCCCTTCTAATTTCATCCATAGTATAATTATCTCCAAGAAAATCCATCATCATCTAGTCATCGACAACAACTTGTCTTGATGAAACATTCATTGGAGGTTCCCTAGAGGTATAAATTGGATTGGCCTCTATTAGAGGACCAATCAAATATTTAACCATATTATGATGACATCTCAGATCGCATACAACTAGGTTCAATAAGTATTCTATTAATTTTTATTAACTAGCATGAAGGTAGTATGGTTTGGTGATTTAGTGGAATCACATGTTGGCACTCTATTTTTTTTAGGGAACATATACACAATGGTTTCCAAAAAAGGTAATCAAAGGTGATGTAAATATTGGATGACACATTTCTTAGAGGGATATAAGAACCTCATTGTCTCAATTATGGACTCTGAAGGAATTCAATTTTTTATTGGTTTGATTGTTATTAAAGGAGAATATATGATATGACATGAAATAAAGGTGGTTGTGTATTTCACTATTATAGACCAAGTGAATTTGTATATCACTTTACAAACTTAGTTGTTGGTACAAACCAACAACTACAAAAAATTCCAAGGAAGAACTCTTCAAAGGTATGATACTTCGTGCATTACTCTAAGCATGAAAATCTAATGGAGACTTTTAGTATTAGAAGTGATATTGATGCTATACTAGAATGACAATAGGTATGTGGGTTTCTTGTTATTTTTTGTTATATTTTTAGGTATGTGTGTTGTTTGTCATTTTTGTTCAATCCTCAATTCACTCTTAATGAACGAGTCTAAGTATATTGTTCTTAATGAATGAATTGAAATATATTTTTCTTTGTTATTCCTAGGTTATATAAAGAATCATAGGTGCATGAAGGCCCATCTATAAGAGAAATGGTCTTTTTCAACACCACTCCAATTAGTTTTGGAAAGATGGACTTGGGAATGCATTCATAAGTAGAAAACATAAGATGACGATGGCCTCTTATATCAGATTTGAAGATAGATTAGAATGATAAAAAAAACCCTACAATAGTGCAAAGTCATAAGAATAAAACAATATTTTACCTCAGTATTGTATTGTAATTAGATTCCATGCAATGGAAAAGTGGCCCCCAACCACTACCTCCTAATCTCATCCCTAGCCCACTTCCATATTGGGACCCTATTGTTGGGTTCACCTTCGTTCCATGCTCATGGATGTTTCATCCTTATAAACACTCTAGTGTTTTAGACCTACGGTTCTTCCAAAGCTTTGAAACAAAACCCCAAAGCACCGACATATCAATCCTCGGCCAAGACCAAGGAAGGTATAACCCAAGATGAAATGAGGATCACAAATACCATAAGGTCTTGGGACATGGATGAAGGATTAAACATATGAAACATTACTATAGTTTGCATCCATGTAACTCAGCTTTGATAAACTATTTTGGACTAATAAATGAAACAATACACAAACATATTCAACTCATTCATCACAGACACAAATGAACCAAATTGTCATATCTTTATTACTGGGATAATTTCATCACATCAGAGTTATACAGTGCACTAAGCAATTTTTTATCGTAGCCATAGAACTCCATATCATTAATATATAAAACAATGGAAATACAACTTAATGCAGCATACGCCTTTCCTTAAGACTCAAACATATCAAAGACACAAACATATACTCAAAACATTGAAATATTATAGTAGGCTCAGAGTGAGATTGATACTAGTAGCTAAGCTAACTCAAAGCTCTCTAAATATCCAGATAGCTAATCAAAAAACTAACCAACCAACTAACTGTCGATATGATCTTAGAGATCATTTTTATATCTTCTTCTATTAGGGAGTGTTGTCTCTTTCTTCTTTGCTCCACTCACTTGTCTTATCCAACAACCTCCCATGCTTATGGTGTCTGCTAATGCTCCACATAGAATATTTGTACTAGGGGAAATCTTAACTACCTAGCCAACTCATCTTTTAGCCTCTCCACATTTTTGTATGTTGTTGTCAATAATAATTCAGGGAGATATCGTGATGATTCCTGTCTTGATTCTGGTGGGCATCTTCTTGGTTTCTAGTGCAACTGACAAAACTCGGACATGCGCAAACTTGGTAGTATTTATACTTGGAACATTACTAGAAAAACCCGATTAGATGCACACTCTATGGAACATGTTACTAAATCCTTAGGTGCACAAACAAATATGGAATGAGCATGCACAACTTCGTTTCTATGCATGTGAAAAACTGAACCCAAAACTTTGGGTACCAACAAGCCCCCACCAATATTATTTGGCTTTTACTCAAGCTATCTATTGTAGTTATGAAGGTGCATAGACAGAGTAAGAGAAAATGATCATACAAAAAAACAATTTGCGTGGATGGCTCGACTCGAGTAAGAGAAAATCATCAGAATAAGTTGTAGTGACAATTCGAATCAATTCCATGTATGACTGATGTTGGCTGCATTTTGAAGGATGGAATTGGTGTGGATATGGATAGATTATCCCTCTAAAACCTTCATTGTTGTCTATGGAAAGGTATAAGGGATTTTCTTAAGGCCCCCCACCAAGCAATGGGCATTAAAAAGAAGAAGCATGGGAACATTTAACAAAGGGGGCAATGGGAAAGTGAGTAGTGTGGTGGTTCTTTTAAAGACTTTTTGATACAAGGTTAAGAGGTAGAAGAACCAGAGTGTGGGAATGAGAGGGGATGGGATAGGAGGTAGGGAACACATTTTCTATGGCCACAATATTGGGACATGGAAGCAGATACTGAGGGAAAAATAGAAACATGGGTGACGGTAAATAAAGAGAGGGAATACAACATGGAAAATTTCTCCAAGGAAATCGGGAAGTCCAAGTATTTATATCGAGGAAGGAGGGAGGGGGTAACTCAAGCAGTCTGGTGGAGGTGACAAGGGAAATATTAATATAGTGGTTGAATGGTACACCTGGAGAGATACCAGTGTTGCCTTTTTTTCTTGAGGACATACCTTGTTGAATGAAGCATCCTAACAAAGCTCATTCCCATATATTATGGAATGTGCTGGAAGTAGATTTATTTTCCCTTTCAATGAGTGTATCTTCCAGGAAATCCTTCTAATACTTGTGTGAATTTGTATAAAGATCCCCATCCTTGTACTTATGTGTTAGGGTCGAACATACTTTCATTTTGGGAATATGGGAAGGTTATCTGACGATCTTGTCGACACGTGTGACTGAATTTGGGTGATAGTTGAATTGATCGAGTTGTAATTGTCCTATCAATGGTATGAATAATGTGATATTACCTAAGATTCCTAGGGATTCCTACCCTAATGATCATATGATCCATTGACTACTTCTAGAATCTATTGTTGAGAGGATTTTTTTATGTAATTCTAATATTTTTTATCAAACTATTCATGCGTGAGTCTAACTAGCTAAGGGCATCACGCATGTTGACTGCACACCTCAACTTGATTTGATTTTTTTTGTTAGGGCAGTAAGGCACCCCCTAGTGGGTCACTAGGTGGCCCCATGGGTATGCATTCAAGCAACCTTTGTTGAAATTACTAAGACAACTGAGAGGCGGGGGTGAATTAGTTGTTACTATGCTTAAACAATCTTTGTTCAATTAAACCATTTTTTAATCTTTCTCCAAGTGACCATCAATATTATACTACATATGGACAACATAAATAATGAGCATCACTCACACATAAAATATACACAGAGACGGATTTTCATGAGGAAACCCATAAAGGGAGAAAACCTCTTCTTCTTCGAAATGATAGGCAGTATTTTAAGTTATGTACATCATACATAATTGAGAACCAACTCAATGTGAGGCTACTACCTCTGGTTTACAAGCTCCAACTTGTTTGAGAGCACCAACTCAATGTGAGGCTACTACCTCTATTTTACAACCTCCAACTTGTTTGAGAGCACAAACTCTCTAGTTTCTCTAGCACCCACTAGAAGGAAGAAATAACTCCCTAAGTGTTCCATCACCAACTGGATGGAAGCACCAACTTCCAGTCACATAGGCACCAACCTGTATAATAGAGAACAATTGTTCTTCCTTGCACCACCCTGCCATCATGGTTTTTCTGGCTGCAACCAGATGGAAGCTACAACTCCCTGTGTTCAAGCACCCACTTGAACCTCTGAGGACAACATTCATCCATAGCACCTCCCTACCACCCTTATTACAAATAAATGATTGAATAACCAACAACACAGATCAATCAATTCTTACCACTTCTTCATTGTTCTGTAATTCTTCTCTGCTACACTATTCTTTTTCTCTATTCATATTTGGCTTGACTTACTGTCTCTGTCTATCTATTCTTTCTCTTTTCTTCTCATGCTCTTTGATATGTGCACATTCTTCTCTCTTCACCTTTTCTCTTCTATTCAGCTTCTGTTCCTTATCTCTGAGCTTTCTTCACACTACACATGTTGTAGTTTTACCTTTCTATAGTTCAACTCATTTTTCAGTCAGAACAACCAACCTTCCACAGTCATTGTGTTTCCTTTTGATCCTATACCTCCTATTCAGTTACACCTTGAATCTCTAAGAAAACGCAGCAGCAATTGAATCACCAACTATCCAAGAATCATGATTTAGTTCTGCTAATTGAATCGTAATTGATCGATTACCTATGAGGTGAAATAGTAACCCTTCAATCAAGATTCCAATTAACCAGCACCATTGGATTAAATATGCAGGATTTTGTGTTTATCTCATATGACCACTAGCTGTGACCGAGCGCTAAACAGAATTTGAATTTCGTGAATTTGCATCTCAACATTCTTGTGATGAAGGATCTCAACTCTCCAAGTCATGATCACTGAGACTCTGAGATGAATCTTAGCTCCGCTAGTTTCTTCCCCTCACGTGACCACTGGCGGTGACCACAGGCTGCACCAAAAGGTGCTTCGTATTTTGTGAACTTATAAAATTCATCAAGCCTGATCAACTGTCAAGATTTCCAATGATCTGACGGTCCAGATCTCATCGTGATCTCGCATTTCACAATTCCTGTGATGAAGGTTCTCGATACTCCAAGTCGCGATCGCCGAGACTCCGAGATGGAGCTTAACACCGCTATATTATTCCTCCATCTTCCACCGATGTAACCACTGGCTATGACCACAGCCTTATTCGAAAACACATTTCGCACTTTTGTGTCTCGGGTATTCTGTGATGATTCCTCTCGACTCTCCATGTTACGAACTCTAAATTACAGCTTGGCTTCTCTAGCTCTACTCTCCAGCTCTCAACAATGTGACCATGAGATATGACCACTCGCTAATCAAACGAGCACTTCACTCCTTTGAATTTCCAGTCATTCGAAATGATGATCTTTTTCCATGTGTCCTATGGAACCAACGGTCCAGGCATTATCTCAATTTCACCATGTGTCCTTGAATCAACGGTCAAGATCTTATCGCGATTTTGCAACTTCACGGGCCTTTGTCATGCCTGATCAATGGTCCACAATCTCAATGATTTGACGGTCTAGATCTTCTCATGATCTCGCATATCACGAGTTCCCACACCATACTCCTCCAATGTGAAAGTCAGTGAAAATGCCAATCCCTTGCCACGTGTCCTATGACTCCAATGGTCAGGATTTTTATCGAGATTTCGCATATCACGAGTTTGAGCCTCTTTCCTTTGGATTTTTCGATCTATGAAACTCTGAAATGAAACCTTTGTCATGCTTTGACTATTTTCCTCCTTCTGAACTTACATTGTTGATCTTGCCAATATCACTACGCTACTGATCGTGTTGATCTTCTCCATCAATGACAAACACACATACTCTGCCTCTGTCTAAAAACATGCCAACAATCTCCCCCTTTGGCATTGATGGAAACCCCTTGAAAAACATGCAACTATACCACTGTTTCATTCTTGAAATTACCACCACTGTAGCATCCTTGAAATTTACCACACTTTCTCCTCCTTTGACATTAATGTCAAAGAAGAAACACGCTCCCCCTGAGCTATTGCAGTACATACTCCCCCTGTCAACTATGAGCAACTTAGAAGTACAACAAATATTCAATACGTACTCCCCCTGATCAGGTGAACAGATTAGAACAAAGAAGTTATAACCCCCAACTTTTGACGAAGATATCGAAAAGGGGTTGCTGCTAACAGTTTAGTAAAGATATCAGCTATATGTTCTGTGGAAGGGATATAATTCAGCTGAACAACTCTATTTGTGACTTGTTCTCTCAGAAAATGGTATTTTATTGGGATATGCTTAGTCTTGGAATGAAGAACATGATTCTTGGAGACACTAATGGAACTAGTGTTATCAAAGGGAATTGTAATCAGATCAGTATAATTTAGCTTCAAATCTGTAAGAGTTTGAATCATCCATAAAATATGAATGCAGCAAGTAGCAGAAACAATGTAATCTGCCTCTGTAGTTGATAAGGAAATAGATAATTGTTTCTTACTAATCCATGTCACCAACGAGTCACCCAGGAAGAATGCACCTCCACTGGTGCTCTTTCTCTTATCCACACAATTTTCCCAATTTGCATCTAAATAAGCAGTTAACTAAAAATTCTGATTTCTTGGATACCACAGACCATAAATCATTGTTCCCTTCAACTATTTGAATATCCTTGTGACAGCTACCAACTGACTTTGTTTAGGAGCAGACTGATAACGACCTACCATTCCAACAGCTTGCATTATATCAGGACGGGAAGTTGTGATGTATAGAAGACTGCCTATCATAAAGAGATATGTCCTTTGATCAAAATGTGGTGAAATATCATCTTTACTGAGCTTGCAACCAACCACCATAGGTGTACTAACAGGAGAGGAATCCTCCATTTGAAATTTCTTCAACATCTCTTTTAAATATTTTTCTTAAGAGATAAATATTCCTGCAGAACTTTGATTTACTTGTAAACCAATAAAATATGACAGTTCTCCTATCATGGACATCTCAAACTATGTTTGCATAGATTCACCAAACCACTAGACAGATGATTCATTAGTACAACAAAAAATAATATCATCTACATAAACAAAAACAACTAGTAAATTATCACCTTCAGATTTAATGTAGAGATTGTTGTCAACAATACCTTTCTTGAACCCTTTGTCTTGTAAAAAATTGTCCAGTCTATAATACCAAGCTCATGGTGCTTGTTTCAGTCCATATAAGGCCTTCTTCAACTTGCAAACATAATTAGGATTATCTGTCAATGAGAATCCTTTCGGTTGCTCCATATATACTTCTTCCTCTAGATCTCCATTAAGAAACGTTGACTGAACATCCATCTGATACACTTTAAAGTTCTTATGGCATGAATATGCAAGGAACATTCTGATGGCTTCCAATCTTGCCATTGGTGCAAAGGTTTCATCAAAATCTTGACCTTCAACTTGTGCATACCCTTTATAGACCATTCTGTCTTTATTTCTAACAACTTGTCCTTTTTCATTCATTTTATTCTTGAACACCCATTTGGAACCTATTACATTCTTATCTTCGGGTCTAGGAAAAAGCTCCCAAATATTGTTCTTCTCAATCTGATCAAGCTCTTCATTCATAGCTCTAATCCAATAATCATGTTGGATGGCTTCATCAAAATTTTTAGGTTCATTCATAGATAAAAAGGCAACATGAGATTGTTCTGAGTCTTTAATCAATTTCCTTCTTGTCTGAACTCCTTTATTTATATCTCCAGTTATCTGATTTTCAGGATGATTCTTTTTAACAATTCTGAGAGGTGATTTTGCTTCTTTCTGCTGATTTTTGTCAGTCGGAGTATTCATATCTTCATCTAATTCAAATTCTTCTCTTTCTGATCCTTGGACCTGTTCATATTCATCTTCAACTATATATTTTGTTCTTGGTTCAACACTGCTTACATTTCTGACTAGGATTTCTTCATCAACTTTTATGTCTATACAATCAACTAGTTTATGCAGCCTCTTATTGTAACATCTGTACCCTTTACTGTTTGTAGCATAACCCAAGAAGATACCTTCATCAGCCCTGTCATCATATTTGCCAATATTTTCATCATTATTCTTAATGTAACATTTACTCCCAAAGACTTTAAAATGTTTGATTGAAGTAGGTCTTCCAAACCATAGTTCATAAGGAGTCTTGTCATTGTGTGGCCTAAGATGAGAGTTGTTAAGGATATGAACGACTGTATGAATTTCTTCTACCCAATATGTCTGAGGTATATTCCTTTCATTCATCATTGATCTCTTCATTTGTTGTACTGATCTATTATGCCTCTCAACAACTCCATTTTCTTGTGGAGTCCTTAGAATTGTGTACTCTCTTTTGATCCCATGTTTATAACAGAACTCTTTGAAGTTACATGAACTAAAATATCCTTCTCTATAAAACCTTATTGACTTTAATCTTTTGCATGTTTGATTCTCAGTCAGAGCCTTAAACACTTTGAATTTTTCAAATGCTTCATATTTTTCCTTCAAAAAGGCAACCCATGTTAGTCTAGAAAAGTCATCAATAATCAACATAAAATAATTTTCTTTTCCTGTACCTTCTTTCCTTGATGGTCCACATAAATCCATATGTACTAACTGGAGAGGTTTTTCTTTTGAAGGAAATTTTTTTGATTTGAACTAAGTGCAAGTAAGTTTTCCTATCTGGCAAGGTTTACAAACAGAGTCGTATGGCTTTGATATCTTCGGAAGATATTCTACTGCCCCATTATTTCTGAGCTTGATTATATGATAAAAATTTAAGTGTCCAAGTCTCCCATGCCATAGCCAACTTTCATCATACTTGCCTAAGTAACATTCTTCTTTTTCTTCTTTTAACACATAGACATTGTTTTTTGTTCTTATCCCTTTTGCAACTAGCTATCCTGAATTCACAGAGTTTATTCTACAATCTTTAGAGGTAAAAAAGACTTCACATCCTCGGTCACAGACTTGACTGACACTAAGAATATTATGTTTTAGTACTTCTACAAACAACACATCTTGAGCTTTCCCTTTGTCATTACTCAAACTTACCATTCCTTTACCTTTTATTTTTCCTGGTGCATCATTTCCAAAAGTTACATTCCCTGATTTTCTTTCACTTAGAGTTAGAAACTTACTTTTGTCTCCAGTCATATTTTTGGAACATCCACTGTCAATATACCAAGGATTCTTTTGTCTTTGGGATGATAACACTAATCTGCAGTGGTCATCTTCTTTCTTCTTCCAAACCTTGAAATTTTTAGCAGCAAGATTCAGATCTGGTTTATAGTTTCTTAAGCGACAGTCTGTAGCTTTATGTCCATAATTATGGTAGTTGTAACATTCTGGTTCACTGAATAACAGATCATAATGATTGTTATGCTCATAACCATTGTTATGTTTCACCTTCTTCCTTCCTCCATCCATCACATGATTTATAGTATGTGGTCGTTTGTTTCTTGACTGTCTCAATCTTTGTTGTGGCAGATAATTATTCATTGAGTATCTTGATTTCAAATATCTGGATCTTAAAGAACAGTTTACATCTTTGTGACCAAAGTTAGAACAGAAAAAACAATAACCATAGAAAAAACCTTTGTACCTGGAAAAAGGTTGTAGTCGATTTCTTCCATGATGATGATTTCTTTGATCAGGAAATGTGTTTGTGTTATTTCTTTGATCTACAGACTCAATTCTGGTACTTTTTCTTTCATTCCTTCTTGGTGGATGATTTTCTTTCTTTGTTTCTGCAGAGTGGTTGTTGTCAATGATTGTAGTTTTGACAAACTTGATGGGTTTTGTATTACTTGAATGATCACTACTTGATCCTTCTTCATAGCCCAAGCCGACTTTCAAATTTGGATTCCTTTGTTGATTTAGAATGGAGGTTAATCCTTCTGAGGCTTTAATACTTGACAGATTTTGGTGATACAATCCCTTAAACTTCTCCATTTCTTTTCTAGTTTTTACTATCTCTTATTCTAAGGCTTCACACCTCACTTTCTTCTCTGAAAACTGTTGTTTCAGTATGTCTTCTACTTTCTTTTGCTCTTCTAACAACACTTTTAGTAGAGAAAAGTTTTCATCCGGTTTTTCACCATTCATTTTAAATTGTTTCAACAATTGTTTTTGTTTTCTCTTCTTACATTTGAGTCTGTCAATTTCTTCCGAAGCATTGATTAATTCACCTTCCATATCCACCACAACTTCTTCACCATCCATTTCACCTCCTGTGTGTTCATCATCAAGATCTACCATAGCCATAAGCATAAAATCATTCACTTTATCTTCACATTATGAATCACTATCTATGTCTTCTAAGGAATTGTCATTATTTGCACACAAACTTTTCTTTTTACTATATTTCTTGAATTTGTACTTCTTTTCATCATCAGAGTTCTGGTCCTTTTT
>JZKD02S0356113.1:51839-73256 GCA_000966675.3 Picea glauca | reverse complement strand
ATCTTTCTCCAAGTGACCATCAATATTATACTACATATGGACAACATAAATAATGAGCATCACTCACACATAAAATATACACAGAGACATATTTTCATGAGGAAACCCATAAAGGGAGAAAACCTCATCTTCTTCGAAATGATAGGTAGTCTTTTAAGTTATGTACATCATCTATAATTGAGCATAAACTCAATGTGAGGCTACTACTTCTATTTTACAAGCTCCAACTTGTTTGAGAGAACCAACTCTCTGGTTTCTCTACCACCAACTAGAAGGAAGCAACAACTCCCTAAGTGTTCCAACACCAACTGGATGGAAGCACCAACTTCCAGTCACACAGGCACCAACCTGTATAACAAAGAACAATTGTTCTCCCTTGCACCACCCTGCCACCCTGGTTTTTCTGGCTACAACCAGATGGAAGCTAAAACTCCCTGTGTTCAAGAACCCACTTGAACCTCTAAGGACAAAATTCATCCCTAGCACCTCCCTACCACCCTTATTACAAATACATGATTGAATAACCAACAACACAGATAAATCAATTCTTATTGCTTCTTCATTGTTTTGTAATTCATCTCTGCTACACTATTCTTCTACTCTGTTCATATTTGGCTTGACTTGCTGTCTCTATCTATCTGTTCTTTCTCTGTCCTTCTCATGCTCTTTGATATGCGGACATTTTTCTCTCTTCACCTTTTCTCTTATGTTCATCTTATGTTCCTTATCTCTAAGATTTCTTCACACTACGCATGCTATAGTTTTACCTTTCTACAATTCAACTCATTTTTCAGTCAGAACAACCAACCTTCCATAGTCATTGCATTTCCTTTTTATCATATACCTCCTATTCAACTACACCTTGAATCTCCAAGAAAACACATCAGCAACTGAATAGCCAACCATCCAAGAATCGAGATTCAGTTCTACTAATTGAATCGTAACTGATCGATTACCTGCGAGGTGAAATAGTAACCCTTCGATCAAGTTTCCAATTAACCAGCACCATTGTATTAAATCCACAGGATTTCATGTTTGTCTCATATGCCCACTAGCTGTGACCGAGCACTAAACAGAATTTGAATTTCGTGAATTCACATCTTGGCATTCTTGTGATGAAGGATCTCAACTCTCCAAGTCACGATCGCTAAGACTCCAAGATGAAGCTTAGCTCTGCTAGTTTCTTCCCCTCACGTGACCACCGGCGGTGACCACAGTATACACCAAAAGGTGCTTCATATTTCGTGAACTTATAAACTTCATCAAGCCTAATCAATGGTCGAGATCTCCAATGATTCGATGGTCTAGATCTCATCGCGATATCACATATCGTGATTCCTGTGATGAAGGTTCTCGATACTCGAAGTCACAATTGCCAAGACTCCGAGATGGAGCTTAACACCACTAGCTTCTTCCTCCATCCTCCACAGATGTAACCACTGGCTGTGACCACAACCTTATTCGAAAATGCATTTCGCACTTTCGCGTCTCGGGTATTCTATGATGAGTCCTCTTGACTCTCCATGTTATGAACTCTGAACTCAAGCTTGGCTTCTCTAGCTCTACTCTCCAGCTCTCAACAATGTGACGACGAGATATGACCACTCACCAATCAAACGAGCACTTCGCACCTTTGACTTTTCAGTCAGTCGAAATGATGATCTTTTTCCATGTGTCCTATGGAACAAACAGTCCAGATATTATCGTGATTTCACCACGTTTCCTTCTTGAATCAACAGTCAAGATCTTATCGTGATTTTGTAACTTCATGGGCCTTTTTTATGCCTGATCAATGGTCCACAATCTCTATTATTTGACGGTTCAGATCTTCTAATGATCTCGCATATCATGAGTTCCCACACCATACTCCGTTGACTCCTCCAATGTGCAAGTCAATGAAAATTCCAATCGCTTGCCACATGTTCTATGACTCCAACAGTCATGATTGTTATCACGATTTCTCATATCGCAAGTTTGAACCTCTTTCCTTTGGATTTTTTGATTTGTGAAACTCTGAAATGAAACCTTTGTCGTGATTTGACTATTTTATGCCTTCTGAGCTTACAGTGTTGATGTTGCCAATATCACTATGCTACTGATCGTGATGATCTTCGCCATCAATGACAAACACACATACTCTGCCTCTATCTAAAGACATGCCAACAACCTCGGCCCCGTGGGCTTAAGAGTAGGTGTGTCTGGTTCTTGTAGTATCCATTGATGCAAAAGTTCATCAATGCTTTCATTTATCTTTACTGGCTCTATGAGATAGTGGGAAAATGGGTGGCTTTCGGTGAATGACTCTTGGCGGTTTATAAAATCATTAAATGTCCATAGAGGAAGTGAAAGTGGTTGTGAGGTTGGTTTTATTATCACACTAAGTCGCCTTAGGTCTCTTAGTTTGTTTTTGTTAAAAAGAAAAATTAAAAAAGCGTTAGATTCTTATTTTCTCTTTAAAATAAATTTCTCATCCATTAAATTTTATTTATGATAGGATCCCTTAAGATGACTAAACCTTTGAGTCATACCTCATGTGTTGATCCACAATTCAATTTTTGGTCCTTAAACCCTTATGATATTATGGTCTATTCTTTATGTCCCCTCTTGTGATTCATCCCTAGGTTGATACCTCCCATGACCAGGCTGATGTGACACACCTCTCTCCATACTCATGACCTCGCATGCATACCTCATCATCCCCACTCACCTATCCAATCATTTTTTGATTTGGAGAAAACTGCCTACTCAGTAGGCATTTTCGTAGTGTTTGTCATGTTTATCATTCATCCACTCCAATTCATGATTGCCACAACTGATACCTTAACCCTTGTTTTCAGTGCCAAAATTTATTTGAAATTCTTTCAAAATATATTGCATTTATTATTCTTGGAAATGGTTTCTAAATTTGAAAAGTTCGGTAGTGATGCATTGCGTAAGTTTGCCAGTTCAAATCAAACGATCGCATGTCCACTAAATCCAATGTTGTAAGATATTTCAGGGCCGAAGTTTCCTCAATCTCATCCTAAGTTCACACTAAGGAGCTCAATAGTTTTCGACTTCACAGGTATCCTGTGCAACCTCCTTCGCATATTAATTTTTATAGGATATTTTTGCTCGAGTTTTGGTTTGCTAGGCTTGTAGGGTAGTATGGGAGCCATATTTGCATTCTTGTAAAAATATTCGCCCGTATCCATAGTCTGATTATTGTTTTTAGTCATAGCCTTTGAAAGTCACAGGCCTGAAATAACCTATCCTCTGTGTATGCGTTGTGCTATGCAAAGGCTCTGCTCAAACCTCTCTAATTATCCTTTGCTTCTTTTCACCCTATATGAAGAGTCATTTCATAATTACTTCCTCATAGTCTACACTATGAAAACCTGTATAAGTATGAAGGTCCATTTCTCATAGACAAGTTCATTTTCTAAGGAATGTTAATTTGACGGGACATCCTTGTGCATTTGAGACTTTAATTGAAGTTTTCTGGTCAATAACACCCCTTACAGCCTCTTAAGAACCCTATTTCTGAGTCATGGATACCCCTCAGTCAAAGAAAGCACACAAACGTGGCAAGATAGTTCGAACATAACCTGTGGACATGCACCTTTTTTACATAGAACCCATGGCAAGGGAAATGCTTCGAGGAGCAGGATGCCTCTATTTCTTCCAGAACATGCAAAGAGGCCACTCAGAAGTAGAAAAACAATTTGCACTAAATTTTGATGGCAAGAAAACCAGAGTTGGAGATTTGGAATTTGAGGTGACTGAGGCCTCCATCTCAGCTGCAACAGGGATTCCCATTTCAGGAGAAAATTGGTTCAAGGCCATGGTATTGAGTTCACCTTTCTTTAAAGATATTTTCAAGCATGAATACCAAGACAATGATTTATTTAAGAGTTTTCCAAGGAATCAGTTGATTGACCAGTTTGACAGAATCTTGAAAATCATACAGAGATATTTTAGTTGTGAAGGGAGATTTAAAACCCTATATCATTACCATATAAGGTTGTTGTTTCATTTTACTCGTAAGGTTCAGATGAATATTCCATATTACCTATTGAGAAGTATAGGTAAAATGGGGGATAGGGTGCAAGACAAATCCAAGGATGTGGACTCCAGTCTTTTCCACTCTGGACTTATCAGGATGCTTGTCTCTGAAGAGTTGGGAAAGAAAGATATCTGCTAAGAGAATTTTTTGGTCACTTCTCACTTCAAGTTGGAAAAAACACCTACCCCTCAATCACAGATTGTAGGCTCTTCATCACCTACCAGTACTAAAACAGGGATCAACAAGAAGAGAAAGGGCAGAGCCCCTATTTCAGAGATCAATAAGAAGGTCAGGGAAGCTGAGGAGGAAGTCTTTCCTTCCCCACACAAATATTTCTCACCAACACCTCCACCGGGGTTAGAAGAAGTTCCATCTTCTACCAAGGTGACATCAAAAAAAGAGAAGAAGATTCTCTTTCCCTCTCCTCCTCCAGCAGCTGAAATCAAAGGTAAAAGACCTTTCACTAGGTCATCAATTCCTAAGGGGGATTTCAAAGGACAACCTTTACCAGAAACCCCTATACATAAGAAGAAAGGGAAAGGCATTGAAAAATCTATAGAAGAGAAATAAAAAACCCTTGCATAGAAAATCAAGGGTAAAGGTACCAAAAGACCTTTGGAGAGGGAAGATGAAATCCCTACGAAGGATTGTAAAAACCTATGAAAAATAAATAAAAGGTTGTTGTGCAAGAGAAGAAGCATAAAGGAAAAGGTTTTGAGACGGCTGATGAAACATGCAAGGAAAATCCTATACAGATGGAAGAAAAGGACTATAATAAGCCTACTAAGACTACACATGTCCCCAACCCCCTTGGCAACCAGACCTACAAAAGACTTATAAAGAAGCTTAGGGATGCAAGGAGAGAAATAGCTTGTCTCAAAGAAGAAGACAAGGTCCACTTGGCTCAGATGAATGAGCTCATGATTGGCTACAACCATACCCTAGACTTGGCAAGGTTTGCAGCGAGAAAGGCTCTGCCTCTTCATAAATAGCTGAAGAATATTTACAGATAGAACAGGGGTTTCTAGGCTTAGAACAGGAAGCTAAAGGTAGAATTGAAGAATTTCCAAGATGAAGTAACCCAAAAGAATTTACAGGTGTTGGTTGAGGCTTCAATTGAAGATGAAAAACCAGTAGCTAAGGAGAGCACAACTATACTGAAGAAGCCTACCAGTGTTAAGAAGAAGAAGTATACTCAGTTAGTTTGAGACACTCTTTCCACCAAAAAGAGTGTGAGGCTAAGTGTTAAAATGACAAAGTAGCTGGTAGTGGTAAACCCCATTTTTGAGAGTTGTTCCTTCTTGGGAAGGTTAACTGATATGCACATATTAAGTTTTTCCACCTATACAGGCTTCTATGTGTTTAGCTATATGAATTTTGGAATTTTTTGCTAAGTGCTTGCTTCACTCAGTGGTAAAAGCACCTAAGTAAATTGATTTGTCATCATGGAAGGACACAAACAACTCTACACATGTATAGGATTCAAAGACGCTACATTTTGGCATAGCTACCCAAACCCTTATGCAGACACAATGTAGGTGGTTCTACGTAAAGGCGTTGTGTAATATTTTATAGAATGCAGAATTGTCATATAGGCGCTACCCACGGGCACTGCGTAATATCTTATAGAGAGCAGGTTCACAAACAGGTGATAATCAATTTTTCAACAGAGGACAAATGTAGCCACAAATATGCAGCACAAGGGTGCTACCCACAGGCGCTACCTTCTCTCCTTGTTCAATTTTAGGGGGAAATACATAGAATTGCTACCCAAGGGAGTAGCCAACAAACAACAGGGATCTAGGAAGACTAAGCCAATAGTTTTGGATAAGTTAATAATGAAATAAATGATAGAAGTAGCAGTTGGCATGTAGAGGAAAACTACAAGCTCCAAAGGGTTTGGCAAAACAAGAGCTGAGCAGCAAAAGAGGATCAAAGAAGTTAGAAGCATGATTGGGTTTAGTCACCAACACTTCCTTTTTTTATAGCATAGGTTGTTATCTTAGTTGTTAGAATAAATAAATGTTTTGAGTTTTTTAAGGAAAAGAGGCAAGCTCGTACCTCCAGTTGTTGCCTCCATTTCTTTTTATAAATAGACAAATGAATTTCTTTAATGGGTTCAGATGGTAGAGCAAGGCTCCCAAGAAACTGTAATATTTTTTATAAAGTGACTGTGATCTAGTATGTACTAGACTTAAGACTTTTTGACTAATAGAAATCAACTCCTATTTCAGACTATTTTCTTCTAATGCTAAATTTACATATCTGAATGCTTCATATGGATGACTGTGGTAATGATATGATGGATGTTTGATCATTTTATTGTCATGGTGTTTATTCAGCTCCGTAGTTTATAATTTCAAGAAGATCCTGTTTTGATAAACTTTCTTCCTTTGGGATTTTGTGGACCTGATGTTTGCAGTAGCTCTTACATTCCCCTCATTCAAGTCTTCTTTCTATCCACATTTACTTCCAAACTACTAGTTGAAATTAGTCAAGACCTTATTTGTTGTTACATGTTAGCCCTATTTCTAAGTGAGGATATTATCATTTCAAGTTTTTTCCATTCAACCTTTCAAAAAACACTCATACTTTCACATATCATCTGATGGGTACTGGGCTTACCTTCCTTGCAATCAGAAGGTGACTCCTAGTGCTAACAGGTTCACTGAAAAATTTGGGGAATGGTGGTAGAAGGGATGGATGTGGGAGAGTGCATTAGGGATTTAAATATTTACGACGTGCACTATAGATTTTCATAACTAACCAACCTCTTTTCCAAAGACATGATATATGAGGTATGGTCTCTCTAACTCCAAATATTTAGCACATGTTATCCTCCACGGTTACCCATTCTTGGTAAGGTTCCCTATGCACGACCCACCCTCATGAAAGGATGTTGACTCGCACTGTATAAAGGGCATGTAATATCTAATAATATGGAATATTCTATATCCATGCAATTAATATGTCCCTCAGATCTGACCCATCATATCGATAGGATCCAACATCTTCCATGTTCTCTTCTATCGAGATATGTACGCACCTCCTTGTTGATACCTCATAAATTGTATTATGCCATCTATCTAGGGAATCCTCAAAATCCATGTCATAATATTTGACACTCCTCCAACTTAAGTTTACATCTACACTGGGGTTGATGTAGTCCTCTCTAATCCCCATGACCTTTAAAATATTTTCAATTCCCGACCTCTGTGCATCCTCATATATAGTCTCATTATAGCGGTCACCCTCATATGGGTCTAATGGCACAACAACACACAGGGTGTCAGTTTCAAAGGATATATGAATTTTCTTCAAGTTTAACACTACATTATTTTCAAAGGCCCAATCGATTCCCAACAATGTAGGATAGGGATCATATTCATCCATGATCTCAATGAATTCAAAATTGACCTTTATTTTCACTCCTTTGTTGTTCACTTATACTTTATCTAGCTGACCTATGGGATAGGTCATGTATTGGTTGGCTAACCGGAGCTGGATAGGAAACTAGACCAACTTAGGATTACCCATCACTTCCCAAGATTTATTGGGTAAACTTCTCACATTGGGTCATAGGTCCAACATCAATCCATACATGTCGTACCCAACAAGATATTCTATCATCTTAAATTGTTGGCCAATGAGATTTTTCTAATTGACTTGGAAGACATCCCTTACTGGCAATGGAGATGATATAGTGATCTCCTCTCCTTGTTATTTCATGCAAGAATTTAACATCTGGCTCAATTTACTTGCAACTTTTGGATCTTTAAGCAACCATCAAAAGTAGTGTAAGAATGTATTGACTTGATCTTTGATTATTTCCATGCAACCTAATTTGCACAAGGCTTCTATGCACGTTGTATATTACAACCCCTATTGACATTGTTCTTCACATGCATTTTTCACAGTGCATCGCGATGTATTATGTCTACATTCTTATTTTATTGATCTTTTGGTTGCACACTAGAATTTGTCACACATGCGAGCCTCCTCCAAAGATATTTATGTCACAGGATGTAATTATTCACGCACACACAATTCTTCTAGTGAACTCTATATCTCCCTCTACACCTCTTCATAGATCAGTTCTTCCTCTAGAGACCTTTTTGTTTCTCTCTTCACTCCCTCTTAGATCTGTGTCTCTTCAAGAGACCTATGAGTCATGCATTGCATCTCCTCGCACACTCATTTTTCTTCAAGGGATCTCTGCCTGGAATTGATTTTATTGAGAAACATCAAACTTAGGAGGGGGATATGCTTCCTTCCATATATTTTTGTTTGGTTTTTGACCCAAGCCTTCATCGTGCTCGAAGCCTTCCCCTATATTCATCCCTTCGTGGGTTACTACCCATACATTTTCTTCCCCATTTTTTTTTTTTTTTTTGCATAGCTCTTCATGCACCATGTTATAGTTGGTATTATTGTCTTCCCACTTCTTCAGTAAGTCATGATGGTCCTCAGTTACATGTTCAAGACTATAACAATATGCACCATAATTGAAACATGTGCAAGGTCTACCACCTACTCCACCATGTCCACGATCATGAACACACCCATACCCACCTCTAGGTCCTCCTTGATATCTTCCTCTATCATTTCCACCATGCTCACCATCCTTTTGATGCTCTTGTACTCAGAATCCATCCTGGGTGTTTTCTTGCATTAACTAGAGGGAGAGAAAACTATTGACATCATGGTTGATGGACTTATAGAACTCACAAAATGGGGTGTGAGTGATTTTTTGATACTTTTGTAATGTGTTAAAATGGGGTGGCACATCACCCCACTATCTACATATTTCACATGATTATTATTGTTTATATGGAAATGGACTCAGTGTGCCCATTTCCAAATAATTAACAAGGACTGGGCACTCATCTTGATGATGCCTCTTTGACTGACATATAGTACACCATACGTTCTCATGCATGAATTTTGCATTGGACATATATTGTAGCTATATTTTTATGTTGGCCAGTTGCGACTGGACCTATGTCAACCCGACCAATGTCTTTTTGCCTCCAAGTGTATCTTTCAAGCGCATAATGATCTCGATTTCCTTGGATCAAGTTGTCACATTTTTCTAGGTGAGTAGGACTCTGATATGTTGGAGAAACCTTGCAATGACCACTCTATATGTTATAGTTCCTAGATATAGAATGTCATCATATCCAACAAGATTTTGAACCATCGGTAAAAATCCTACATAGTTTCTCCTTCCTTCTGCTTGATCTCCTTGATTTCCGTAATGCAATGGGATTCTAACTTCATATTTTGAAGAATTCAAAGAATATCATGCTTGATCTTAGCCAGGGACCTCACATGTCCTGATGGTGCAATAGTCTTGTACTTCGTGTACCATGTCAGAGCCCTATCCCTAAACATAGTCTCTTGTTGCGTGATCTTAGCCGTGTCATTTGTAACTCTTTTTATAGATAATATTCCTTCATATATGAACTAGTGTTTCTTTTCATCTTCCTTACCCATTCCATGGAACATGGGAAACCTCAATGTACTATATTGGTTTTTCATCTTCAAACTAGAGTTATTTGCTCTTCTCTTATTGTTATTGGATGGATCTTTCCACACCACTATCGCTTGCAGTAAAGTATTGCGAATTCAACTTCTTCTTAACTTGTTTTGTTTCTTTTGTCTTCTTCTTCTCTTTCTTTGACTCCAATATCTTCACTATTTGATGTGTTTTTGTCTTGATTAAAAATGCAAAAGGGGGGAGGAACAAAGGGGGGTAATTCCATCTTCTTCTGAAACTTCTCATGAGGTGACCCAAAGAGATATATACTCATAGTTGCACAAGGCCATCCAATAATATCAATTCATCTCCCCCACCACTAGGGGAGCTTCCATATTCCTTTTCTTTTGGTGCACCAACAATCCACACCCTCTCTTCCTGACCTGCCTGTGCACCATAAATGTGTGCTCCTACCGTTGGTCCAATCCGTGCAGTGCCACTATGCATTTCATATCCTAGTCCAATCTATGTAGAATCAATCTCTCCACTCAACACATGAATACTCTGTGAACCATCCTCTCTCCTACTTAGCGCACCGCCACTATGTCAAGTTCCAACCTCTCTTCTAATTGGCACCTCATTGTACTACGTGAAAACTTCTCTTCTTTCCATCACGTAAACATGTGGTGCTTCCTCCTTTGATTCTATCGGTGCACCAAAAATTTACACCCGTGCACCACACATGTGCTCTGTTTTCTCTCTTAAGGTTGTGAAATACCACAATAGCCCAAGGGTATGGGATTCATCACCTAGGCCCTCACTATCACTATTTTCACTACTAGTATATTTGACGCCAAGCCTCTTCACAGGAATGTCCTTTCCTGTGTTCCACTCTGGCACAAAATATTCTCCCACACCACTACCTAGTGTTAGTTTCCTCTTCATCCTAGTCCCGACACCTCCCTGCGCATCTTTGGATAACTCTTTTCTACTCCTCTGCTCAACTTTCTATCTCAAATAGGCTCTTCTTGCATATATCTCGTCTATTTTTCTCCTAGTCTTTTGGGTCCATTCCATACCTCACCTCATCTTGACAATTTTTGGATCCTCCTTATCGGATCCATTCTCTCTCTTTTCATACTTTCCTTTGTCTTTGTAGACCCCCCCCCCCCCCACTAGGGGGTTTAATTGGTCATTTTATCAAAATCCATGCATATCATTCTTCTTTCTATGAACAACATCTTGATCCAAAGTGGAATTTATTCTATCATCTACTTTCTTGGACCTTCTTCAAAATTTCTTTCATCTTCATTGAAAGAATCATTATATTCTATACCAAAATCAATAATGTGTCCTTCCTTCACTCGAACGAACCAAAAATAAATAGCCCAAGTCCACTTATTATCTAGAACCTTCACTCTATCAATATTGGCTTAATCACATACTATTGGCTTCAATTGTAATGCATCCACATTGACATCGTCTTATCTCTTTAACCATTCATGCAGTAGGCATGGAAATTCTGAAAAGAAGAGATCATGCATATTCGAGTAAATATATATTTGCCTTTCCATTCCTCCATATTCATGTGCAATCCTTGCATCTCTTGCAGGGAAAACTTATATGCTTCCACTTCTATCTAGTCTTGAATCTCCTCCTTAGAAGGATTCCATCTAATTTTTATTTTCCTCCATTGATCTTAGAAACACTTTAGGTCCTGACTACAGAACCATTTGTTGGGTTCTCCTTAATTCCACGCTTGCACGCGTTCCATCCTTCTTAATGCTAGGGGGTTTTAGACCTAGGGTTCACCCAAATATTTCCAAAAAATCCACAAATAAATAACATATCAATCCTTGACCAATATTGAGGAAGGCCTCACTCGAGATGGCGAGAGCATCATAGAGAACATAAGGACTTGTGACATGGATGAACGATTAAACATATACAAAATTATCACAGTTGGAATCCATGTAACTTGGGTTTGATAAAGTATTTGGGAATAAGAAATGAAACAATACACACACATATTCAAATCATTCATCAAAGACACATATGAGAACAAAACCGTTGTATCTTTATTACTAGAAGAATTCGATCACATCAAAGTTATACATTGCGTTGAACAATTTTTTATGATATCCATATAACTTCATATCATTACTATATAAAACATTGCAAACACAATATAATGCATCATGGTCCTTGCCTTAGGACTCAGAAATATCAAAGACACAAGGATATATTTAAAACATAACAAGATTACAGTAGTCTTAGACTGAGATTGATACTGGTAGCTAAGCTAACTCAAAACTCTTTAACTATCCATATAGCTAATCAGTGGACAAACCAACCAACTAAATATCAATCTGAGCTTATAGATCCTTTTTATATCTTCCCCTATTGGGGATCACTGTCTCTTTCTTATTTTCTCCACTCGCTTGTGTGATCCAATTGCCTCGCACACTTTTGGTTCCTCCTAACACTCCACATAGATTCTTTGTATTAGGGGAAATATTAACTACATGGACAACTCATATTTTGGCCACATCACATCTTCATATGTTGTTGTCAATAATCAGTTGAGGAGATTTCTCGATGATACCGTTATTTATTCAAGTGGGAATCTTCTTGGTTTTTGACACACACTTGGTAGTATTTATACCTAGCGTGTTACTAAAAAAACCTAGTATGATGCACACTCTATAGTATTCCTCGCACACTTCCTTAGGTATGCATAAAACTATGGAATGAGTGCGCACAACTTCATTTGTGTGTGCTCACAAAAATGAACCAGAAAATTTGGATGCCAATGCCTATATCCATCCAAACCCTATCCCCCTATACCCCTATGTCCTTGCCTCTACTCATTTGTAGTGTAATTAACCACAACACTTCAAATAAATCAAATAAAATGCAAAGAAAAACCCAAGAACACAAGAGAAAAAAGAGATAAACCCTAAAAAATATCTATTTGATAATCAAAATAGAGAGCTATGTTCACTTCAAGGGGAAAACCTCCAAGACAAATGCTCTAAATATAATAACAATTCTTGAAAAAACATTACATAACCTTATACTCAATTTATAACTATCCAAAGAGAATATTAACTACCTATGGGCCCCTTATAATGAGGATCTACCAACCAATTTGGGCCTTATTAATAAAAATGACACTTTTTACAATGAATGACTATTAAATAACTATTTAATGGGCCTTATTCAATGAAGTTGGCCTCATACATTTATAATTATCAAAGTGGGTAGGACCCTAACATTCCCTCCCCTTTAAAAATTAGTCTTTTCATGAAGGTTGGAGGTGAGGAAATTGTTTTAGAATCATTATTAGTTCCCATGTGGCATCTTCTAGTAGCATATATTTCCACTAGATCAATAGTTCCTTAATCATGCACTGGTGCAATTGGTGATCTATAATATCCAATACTTCTCCTGGCTAGAGATAAATGAAACCTTCTTCATCAACTTCTAGTAGGCTTGTCTACACTTTCCAATTTGATATGACAACCTTCCTCAAACATGACACATGAAATACTGGATGAACCTTGGAGTTGTATAGGAGAGCCAACTTGTAGGTGACTTGACCAATGCATTGTATGATTTGATAGGGACCATAAAACTTGGGATATACCTTCTTTGGAACTTAATATTTGAGTGATGTCTATTTATAAGGTTATAGGTGAACAAACACTCGATCCCCTTCATTAAGAGAACATTCAGATCTATGCTAGTCATCTTGTTGTTTCATTCAATTTTGTAACATAACCTAGTTGTCCTTGAGAATATGTATAATGGATTCTCTAATGTGAAATATTCTATCTATGGCATGAACCTTAGAGGTTCCTAGTACATAATATTCCATTGATATGATTTTTTGACCATTTTGGTAGATCCATGATAAGTGGTGTTGTACCACCATTTGGCAATGGGATTCTATTGTGTCTATTGGTGGGGTTTTTGGGAAGAAAGTCATCTCAAATAGATTTCTAAGCATTTTTTTACCACTTTCATTTGACCATCTGTTTGGGGATGATATGCAGTGCTCATATTCAGTTGTGTACCTTGAATTTTAAGTAGCTCCTGCTAAAATTTGTTGGTGAATGTGGGGTCCTAATCCAAGATGATGGTTTTAGGGACCTAGCCTCCCTCACCCCTCATGTATATGTAATAGTATTTTTTCTATGTAATAAAGGCCAACATTAGTAAATAATCACTATATAATAATGTTAACAAGTATATTGTAAGAAGACTTAATATAAGATTTTTCTTCTAGAAAGATATTCCTCTAGAATTTTCTTTAGAATATAGAATCAATATAAATATAAGTAGAAGGCAGGTAAAAGTCTTTTGTTGATAATTATTGTAATAGAGAACTGCTCTGGTGGAGGTTTACCCCTTGAAGAGTCAAGTGAAATTTGGTTTCTATAAATAAAGATATCATTGTTCATATTATTTTTCACTATAATTTGTTGTTATGCTAGTATATGTTATAATATTTTATGTTTCTTCTTCATATAATACATATGGTACCTTAAAAGTGGTATTAGATCACTTTCCTCTGCAAAAATTATGCGTTTTTTTTTTTTTTAGGGTGGAGACGTGTATTTTTGACATCTTTAAAGAACAAATATTTGTTGTTTGGTGGGTAAAAATGCACTTGGGGAAGACTATACAAAGGAAATATAAACAATTTCATAGGTTACTCAAAACAAAGGTTTCACCTTGTTGGAAACCTCTATAACTCATGTTGGTACCACTTTGATAAGTACCACATTAGATAAAATATGTACATGAACATCACTCCCATGTACCTTTAGGTATATAGGGATTCCCCTAGGTCTCCTCAATCCAATTATAAATCAGTTTATCAACTGTCTAACTGTTATAGTTCCACAAGAACAACACTTGGGAAAATACTCTATAGTATCTGGGTAATCGAGTAGTATGAATAAGGGTATGATCGAGCCTCCTTAGTTGGTGCCTTGAGATATTGGGTCGAGTACTACTTCTCAATCCCACACATATATCAAAGAGCCATATATTAGGAAAAAGCCTTGTCTATAGGAACCTTGAAAACCCTAAACCTTGGGAAAAACACATAACATAAAAGTAACAGAAGGAAAATTTAATAGTGCAACCCTGCCTCCCACATCGAGGTTGAAAAATTCCTAAACAGTTTTCCTTCTTAACAATTTGGGCATTTTTTCATTGTAGTATTCTTCAAGACGACGCCCATATTCAAGACCTATCCCTTTGGCTTCCTCTCCTCTCCATGATTGTAGTGATTCCTATCACTTATAATCATTTTTTCAATCGAGCCACCCTCCCTACCGTATTGGCCACCTATCCCATTAGAATCCTCTCGTCTCGCTACTCACCATGACACCCCTCACCTATAAACCTTTTTCTAACCACACCCTACTTCCCACTTCTCCTTGTCCCCAAATGGGTCCCTCACCTGCAACCAAGTACTCACTACCTTTCTCTCTAACAATGTCGATCACAAGAGAAACATCCAAGACATCAATTCCAATATTTCTACCCTCAACTATGATAATTCTACCCTCAAATATGATATTGCTACCATCAAATCTAATACTTCTACATTCAAATATGATTTGCACGATGCAAAACATTCCATAGATTCCTTCTCTTCCAATATGAACCACTTAAAAATTCAATTCGAAGGCCCTATATCCTATGAAAAACCTTCCTACCATGGAGACATTGATTCCGCCCATTACCAAGCCTTTCATTCCAATCTCCATTATCGTGAACTGCATCTTCCCAAAGTCAAGGTGAACAAATTTTCTGGCTTAGATCGCATGGCCTGTGTCACTCAAATGGAACATTATTTCTCCTTGCATGGAACAACTAATGAGTTGGCCAAAATTTATCATGGTATCCTCTATTAGGATCCTGAACGTTGAAAATGGTGGCAACGGTGTACAAATTCATGTCAAGGGTATTTTGCTTGAACATAGTTTGTGGCTGAAATTTATGAATGCTTTGACACCAACACATACCATTTGGGTCATTTGACCAAGTTGAAACATTATGACACTGTGGAAGAATTTATCATCACTTTTGGGCACTTGGATTTCAAAATGGAGGGCATGTTATATGCCTTCTTTAGGGAATGATTTTATCAATGGCCTAAAGGATGAAAACTAATCCTAGGTCCTAATGGCACATCCCAAGAACTATTTGGAAGATAATAAACACACCAAGGAAGAAAAATAGGTTGTATCTTCCTAGAATATAAAACCCTCTTTCATTCCTCACCCTTGACCCACCAATCATTCCCCTCGGGCCACTCCTCTCAAGATTTATAAATTAGCTCAACAAGAAATGGATGAAAACCAACTCAAGGGCCTTTTTATAGTTTAGATGATAAATATTTTCTAGGGTACAAGTGAAACCAACAAAAGCTTGTTGTGGTTATTTTTAAGGATGTTTATGTTTTGCCTCTTGAAGAGATACCCCAAGAAAATGATCCTACTCCTCCCTCTAATCCTCCAGAGGTTGAACCTGTGATTTCATTGAACAAACTCGTTGGCTTATCTCCTCCCCAAACCCTCAAGTTAACTGGCTACATTAAGGATATGAAATTCATCATCTTAGCTGACAGTGGTATCACCCATAAGTTTATTCATCACCACATTGCCCAAGAAATCAATTACTATATTTTTCCATTCAAAAAAATTTAGATAATGATTTCCAATGGTGGTTCCATGAAATGTGGGGGGAATTATGAAAATGCGAGCCTACAAATTGGTCAGTACCACCTAAAATATCATATGTTTTCTACAGATATGGGAAGTTGTGACATTGTGCTCAATGTTGAACGGTTACACACTCTCGACCCCATTTCCATGGATTTTAAGGACCTCACCATGCAATTACAATAGGAGGGGCAACAGGATAAGTTCCAAGGCATCACAATAGGCTCACTTGAGATCATCAACTCCCACAAAATAGAAAAACTACTCAACAATGGTAATTCTAGCATTATTTCCCAACTTGATTCTATTTAATTCATTGTGACATCCTCTATGCATCATGACATATAATCTATAATATCCTGACACCAAGATATTTTTAACACCCCCCATCGAATTCCCCCTTCTTGCAGCATCCATGATCATTCCATTCCTCTAGACCCAGAAAGTCTTCCTCCCAATGTTCTTCCTTACCATCATCCCTTTGCCCAGAAAAATGAAATTGAGAAAATATTTAAGAATTGTTAGAAGTGGGTGTTATCCATCCGAGTATCAACCCCTTTTCTTCTCCAATATTCATGGTACAAAAGAAATAAGGAACTTGAAGGATGTTCCATGATTTTCATGCACTCAACACTCTCACAATCAAAGACAAATTTCCCATTCCTATCAATGATGACATTTTGGATGAATTGACTGGTTATTAATGCTTTACCAAATTTGATCTATGTTCTAGCTACCACCAGATATGTAAGGAAGAAGAAATTCCAAATACTACATTTAGAACTCATGAGGGTCACTATGATTTCTTAGTCGTGCCCTTTTGGCCTATGTAATTCCCACTCCACTTTTCAAAGTCTCATGAATCATGTCTTTTGTCCCTTCCTCCATCAGTTTTCTTAGTTTTCTTTGTTGATATTCTCGTATATAGTAAAACTTGGCAATCCCATCTCTCCCATGTCGATCAAGTTCTCCATGTACTATCTATGCACCATTTTTTTCTCAAACATTCTAAATATTATTTTGGAGCCTTTGAATTAGATTATGCAAGTCATAGTTTTAGAAAGGATGGTTTATGGGTGGATCTTAAGAAAATTGAAGCTATAAAGGATTGGCCTCACCCTAAAACTCTTAAAATCTTGTGTTCTTGCTTGGGTTTAACTAGATATGATCACAAGTTTTTTCTGAATTATGTCAAAATTGTCACTCCTCTCACTACTCTCCTTAAAAGGAATGTATTCAATTGGAATTTTAAAGTGGATCAATCCATCCATGCATTGAAAGAGGCTATGGGCATGACGCTTGTCCTCACACTATGAAAATTCACCAAGACTTTTGTCTTGAAATGTAATGCATCAGGGAAATGATTTTGGGTAGTCCTCATGCAAGATGGTCAACCTTTGGTGTTGGCACAGGGGAAGACCCAGGGTTCAATGCTACAACAATGCACCAACAAAACCCTAACTACCGACCCTTTCAGCAACACCTGTGAAGTAGATGAAGTCTCACCCGAGGTAGAGGAAAGGATGGTTGTAGGACTCCTGTGTCTACAACCTTAGCTGGGACACAGATCTGTGATTACAACAACTTAACAAAGAACTTAGAAGTTACTGTTGATTAATATTTAGCCTTAGTTTACAACACAGTTAAACCCTAACAAGAGATCAACACAATATTTATACAGATCCAATAGATTCAAGTACTAAGCATACCAACATAGATCAAATCTAGCATTTATTCACATTATTCAGAACTAATCTACCATATCATATATGTCTAAGAATACATCATTGCACTAAGCATTCAATCACATAGACAATAGAACAACCATAAAGCACATAGAAATCACAACGCAAGATATACATGGTTCACCCCCACCCTGGGGCTACGTCCACCAACTCTTCTTCTTTATTTATTTATATCAATATTCTACATGCACATAGCCATGATATCTTACTCCATAGAGGATAGGAGATCTGCACACCTCGATAGATCCTCCTTCCCTGAAGTACAACACAAAGCCTTCCACAGTCTCTTACAATCACTTGCAATTATCTCTGTAAGTCTCACACAATGTGCACAAAGAAATTACAATTACCACTTGCACTTAGCATCACATACTTGTCCCTCCTTTGATCACATAGATTGAACTCTATCACTTAGCACACTCTGCCTTTGTTTACATCACCTATCTTTCTATTTATACATTACAAAATGGACCTAAACATGGGTAAACCCATGGGTCGACATCCCCATTCCCATTACATAAGCCCAAAAACCAAAAATCCCTAAAAAGGGGCCGAGATCCCGTGATCTCTGCTTTGACTTTCACTTCATCTTCAATAACTTGTCGAAGTCCCAAAAGTAGGTCAAACATGACCAAGGATCCTCATAACTTGGTCAAGGGCCAACATTTGGCTTTTAGTAGCGAACAACATTCAGAGTGACATTTGGTTCAATCAACCTATGAAAAGGAAATGTTGTCTATTCTACATGGAGTGGATCTATGTCATCCTTATCTATTGGGGCAATCATTCCAAATTAAAATTGATCATCATATCCTCAAGTATTTTTTGGAACAAAGAATCTCATCACCAAATAAACAAAAATGGGTGACCAAGCTATTTGGATATGATTATGTTATCATTTACAATAAAGAAAATAAAATTTGGGTGTTTATGTTATTTCAAGGAAATATGAATATGAAGGTTCCCTCTTTACCCTCTCTTTGATTGCAGAATGTTGGATTCAATAAATTCTCTAGGAATGGTTGCAAGGCCCCAATATTTACAACATGATCCAACAATTGCAACACGATTCTCAATATTTTCCAGGGTAATATTGGCACAATGAAAATATTCACTATAAAGGTCACCTATATTTAAGAAAGTAGTTGAAACTTAAATCCACAATTCTCTCTAAGCTTGATGCTTCTCCCACAACTAGGCATTCAGGTTTTACCAAACCTATGAATGGGTCAAATGTATTTTTTTTTTGGGAAGGTATGAAATAGGACATATACACCTTTGTGGATGAATTTGATACATGTGAATTAAATAAAGGATAAACGATCTAATCTCCAGGAACAATCCAACCTCTTTCAATTACACCTACTATTTGGATGGATATTTCTATGTAATTCATTGTATATTTCTATGGAATTCATTGTTGGCCTACCTAAATCGGGAAATAAGTTAGTCATCATGGTTGTAGTAGATCATATGACCGAGTATGATCATTTCTATGCTCTTCAACACCCATTCACAACATCCACAATGGCTCAATTTTTTGTTGATAATATCTTCAAACTCCATGGCATGCCATATTCTATCCTCTTTGATCGTGATAAGACTTTCACCAAAAATGTTTTGCAAGAACTATTCATGATTCGAGGAACCAAATTGGATCTCAACAACACCTATCATACCTTGAACGATTGACAAACTAAATCTATTGATAAGTGTTTGGAAACATATTTGAGGTGTTTTTCATATGACCGACAAACTCAGTGGGCTCAATGGTTACCCCTAGTTGAATGGTGGTACAATACCTCTTACCATACAACCACTTGTATGACTCCCTTTGAATCGGTCTAAGGGGAAAGTCCACCATTGGTTCTCTCATACATGCCAAGTATCTCAAAGGTTCAGGGGGTCGAAAACACTCTTACAGTCTGCGTGACCATTCTCTATACCCTCAACTCTTTTTTTTTATCATGTCTTAGAATCACATGAAGTAAAATGTAGATTAGGGTCATTCAGAGCATCAATTTACTTAAGGGACTAGGTGTTTCTTTGTCTTTAACCTTATAAGAAAACTTCACTCAAATATGAACACCGTCATAAAATACCCCCAATTTCTATGGTCTTTATCTGATTTTGAAGCAAGTAGAGCTCGTGGCCTACCTCTTCCCAGTCATTCTAAGTTGCATCATGTTTTCCATGTCTCATGCTTAAAGGAAGTGATTGGCACTAACTGCCAAAATAAAACCACTCTCCCTGAGTTGGATGAAGAAGGATCCATTTGGTTTTAGCCACAAGCAATATTGGATTAGTATGAGCGTCGTCTCGTTCAACACACCATCAAGGAAGTTTTAGTTTATTGGAAGGATACACCACTAGAGGATGCCACTTGGGAGTTGGCTACCATTCTGCAACAATTTCCCCATCTCAATCCTTGAGGACAAGGATTTTTTTCAAGAGTGGCGGCATGTTAGGGAGATAACCTCCCTAACTCATCACATAGATATAATAATATGTTTTCTATGTAATAAAGATCGTAGTAAATAAGGCCTATATAATAATCTAAACAAGTCTAATGTAAGAACACTTAATAAAAGCTTATGCTTCTAGAAAGATCTTCCGCTAGAATGTTCTTTGGAAGATATTATTAGTATAAACAAAAGTAGAATGTACGGGAAAGTATTGTCTTGATAATTATTGTAATAGAGAGAGTTGCATTGTTGTAGGTTTCCTCCTCGAAGAGGCAAGTGAACTTGTCCTTCTATTGATAAAGGTATCATTGTTGGTGTTATTGTTCTCTATATTTTGTTGTTCCACTGATATCTATTATAATATTTTCTATTTCTTCTTCATATAATACATTTGGTACCTTTAAAGATGGAAGTGGGCATACCATACAGGAAGTGGGAATACCATACTAAGGAAGGATTGAAACGATGATCTAGGGCACAAAAATGAGCATCTCTTGAAAGAAAAATAACAACCACCATGATGACTGATTTGTTTCCCTCTTTTGGGAGTAACAATATTACCAACTTAATGAGAGCTTTGTTGAGTTCTTGTTTTTTCAAGGGTCACATTTTTTACCCTGTTTTTAAAAATTGTGCTACAGATAGCACCCAACCCCCATTTTTGGTGTTTTTTTTGATATTTTAAATTTTATGATCCGTAATGTTTCCACATTATTTTTTACAATAGTTAAAATTTACCCTCAAATAAAAAAGCGATGCTACCATAGCAATGGTTTTTTTAAATGGAGATCGTAACTTAATTGAAACCTACCTTTGATAGCTGGTACCATTGTCGATAAACAACTCCAAATCTACTCTTAAATCATTACTTAGATTTTTATTTTTTATTTTTTAAAATTTTTATTAAAAAAATTAATAAATTGAATGAAAGAAAAAAAAA
>JZKD02S0356113.1:35940-50978 GCA_000966675.3 Picea glauca | reverse complement strand
TAGAGGAATTATATAGAGGGTGGGAGGCGAGTAATTCCTCTATTAATGGCCCCCCTCCCACCCTCTTAGAGGGGGAGACATTAATAGAGGAATTATATAGAGGGTGGGAGGGGGGTAATTCCTCTATTAATGCCACCCCCTTCCCACCCTCTATAGAGAGTTGGAGGAGGGGGCATTAATAGAGGAATTATAATAGGGGGCGTGCTCTTAAAAATAGTTCTGGCTTCTTCAACTGGATGAGCACATGGACACGTGAAATCAGGTGAGTCACTTTTTACTTTGACTCAATTTTAATTTAAACTATATTAACATGTGAAAATTAAAGAGAATTAAATATATTTTATTTTTTTAAGTTTAATAAGTAAAAGTTGATTTGAGAGATAATAATAAATATCATTATTATCAATTAAGAAAATTATTTTCCATTTTTAAAGTCAATACAAAATAATAATTGTTACTTTTTTCTATTTTTTTCAATATGAGCACTCCACCACCTATTCAAAAAACTCAGCCTATCAGGGGAGGCCCCCCAAAATAACCCTAAAGATCCTTTAGGGTTATATAGAACCATTAGAAAAAAGGAGAGAAGAGAGATGTCATAATCCAAATAGAGTTAAATTCATTAGAAAAAATGAGTGAAGAAAGGGACGTGAAACTCCAAATAGAGTTAGAGGCAATGCTTGATAAAAAAAATTAGACTCTTAAAAGATACCATTCAAACTCAAATAGAGGATAGATTCTTAGGGGTCAAGAGTGAATTACGGAAAATGAAGGATAGGCTTCAAGAAATGGAAAAAACATAAACAATCAACCCAAGAATGAGAGGCTGAAGAAATCACAACTTGAGAAATAGGATCAAAGAGCTAGAAGAAAAACCAACCAACAATTTGACCTGAGATAATCTGGAAAACAAATTGGATATCAAACCCATCAAAGAGAAAATGAATACGCTAATTGAACTAGACCATGAGAATAATAAAAGATCCTTGAACCTCATAATTTTTGGTATAAAAGAACAGTAAGAGGAGGACACACTAGTAATAATAAAAGAAGAATTAAATAATAATCACAAATTGATACAACTTACCTCATAGAAGCAAAGAGGATCACAAATATAGGTTGATTTGTGTCAAAGTAAGTTGTAATGACCACAAATATATCATACTTAGTAAATATTCGAGCTTAAAAGGGCCAACAATATTTATAAATGAAGATCTCATTCCCAAAGACCATGATGAATTAAGGAAGGAAGTTCACAAGGTAAAAGAAGTCATGAAAGAAGGAAAATGGGAAATAATTAGAAATCAAAAAGCTATTGTTAGGGATAGAGACCAGAAGGATAATAATAAATAGGAATTTGAGACACTTAAAATCCTTTTTTTGAACTGTCGTGGGTTTCCATGGTACAAAGGTTTCATGATAAGTTGGATCTCGAGTGATATTGATATTATTTGTCTAGTTCAAACTTGGGAGCATGAAGAGTCTAAGATCCCTAACATAGAAAGATTTATCTTGTGGTCGGCATGGAAAAAAAAATTCCACCATAGAGGGATAGGAGGCATAGCTTGTTATACTAGAAAGAGAATTTCTCCTCACATTCAACTTCATAAGATCGACCCTCTAAATCAGTCCATTTGGATAGAAATTTTAGACACCAATGCTAAGAAAATGTATATAGCAATTTGCTATTTTGCACCTATTAATTCTAATTTTTATAAGAAAAACAATCTAGATAGAAATTGTCCCTATAATAATTTCGAACAAGATATTTATAATTTGAAAAATCAAGGTAATATCGTCATGCTACGATACATTAATGCTAGGAATGAAACTAAACAAGCTACTCTTTTAAGCATTGATACCAACCATAATCCTTTATGACTAGATGAGTACCTTGTTTTATCTAATAGCTACAAAAGAAGCTCTGAAGATCTAATTGATAATTTGTTTGGTATTGAGTTGGTCAAGCTTTGCATCTCTCAAGACCTAATAATTTGCAATGGAGTAATGAAGTGGCCAAACTCCAACCAGATGACCTGTATTCATGGGCTAAGTAGTAGTGTCATAGATTATGTGATATCGGATATCCCTGTTTCCAACCAAATAGAAACTTTTAACCTTTTAAATGACCATGAACCCAACTCTAATCATGAACCTTTAACCCTAACTCTAAAATATTCCATGAACATGAGAACCATTGAAGAGAATTATGATAATCAAAGAAAATTGTGCTTTGACAAAAGTAAAGTTGACATTTTCTTAAAGGATTTAAATAGTAAATTACATCACGTAACTTGTAAGGACACCATTGAAGAACTCTATCATAATTTTACAACTACCCTTTCCACTTCTATTAACAAGTTCTCTTTTGTGGTGTCCTGTAAAAAGAATAATAGAATGACCAACCCTTGGTATGATAAAGAATGTAAAATTGCTAGGAAATCCATTAGGGATGCTTCTAATGAGTTCTTAAAACTTGATAAGATCAATATGTAAAAATCCCTAATTAAAAGGGAAAAAAGGTACTATATCAATAAAAGGAAAGATAAACTTTCACAATTATCTAAGATGGATACTAAGAAGTTCTGGAGCCAAATTCTAAGCCACAATAATAAAGAAAATAATATGATTCTCTTAAGGGACTGGAATTCTTACCTTAAAAGTCTTTAAGAGTTTCCTATTGTCATGTACCCCATTCCCGTTATCCCTATAGAGGATTCTGTTTTTTCTTTAGATGACATAGAGTTCGGGGTTAAGCGTCTTGCCAATGGGAAAGCTAAGGACATTGAAGGTTACCAAGATGAAATTTGCAAAATTGGAGTGTCTATCCTTATCTCTCACATACATAATCTCTTCAATTTAGTAATCAAGTAGGGATTCCCTAAACACTGGACACAAAGCCTCATTCTTCAATTTTTTAAAAATGGGGATAGAAACATTCCCTCTATTTATAGGACCATTATGATTAGCCCGATTTTAGTCAAGATTTATGGAATTATTTTGGAAACGAAAATTAGCCTTTGGCTAGAAAGTCACTATAAAAGAGCTAAAGGCCAAACTGGGTTTGTAGTGTCACTTTTCACTACTGAGGCATCAAACCTCTCGCTAGCCAATCTGTACATGGACTTTTACATAAAACATACGTAATTGTATAATCACATGCATAACAACAAAGAGATACATTTTAATTCTCAGAATAAACATATAGTTACTATTATAATTAGACAATCCATAGCTTTCAACAGTAATTCATATACACAGCAGAATCATGATAATATGTACAACACAATCATGTGGAAATGTGATAAGAATATAATTAGATACTTATCTTGTAGCAGTGGATAAATCCACCAACCAAATGCAGGCCTTCCACGAACCTCCCAGCCATAGACCGCACTGCTCCTCAACTCAACAGTGGGTCACCCCCGAGCTGGGACTGAGCTCCACCCCAAGGCAAGGAATCCTAGGCTAGGTTGAGGTTACAGGGAAAACAACACAGAAATATCTGGAAAGGTTCTTCCCAAAGATGTCATCTTACGCCCACTACTACCAGACTCTCATTCCCCACATGCTTGTTCCACCCGGGAGTATACACCTTCACACGCACAGTCCATCGGTGCTAACCTCTCCCTATGGGTCTCAGAAACAGGACGGATCAGGAAGTCTCAGAGCTCGTAGCTGGTGCTGGGCACTCTCTGGAAGAAACCACTTCCCAGCAAACTCTTTCACCTAGAAAGAGTTTCTCACAGGCCTGACAACCTGCCTCTTCCAACCACAATCACCTCCCTCACCAGAAGAGAGGTCATACACAAGCTCATCCCAAGCTTACTCTAGCCAGTATGCCACGCACAGTTCAGCACTGCTTGGCCGCAACAGCCAATTGGGAAAAACAGACACGCGCTTCCCAAACAGGTTCAACAATCACGGGATAGTCTCACAGTTTTTGGTTTCGGGATTGTACGAGGGTATTCTTGCAGAGGTCCCACGGGTTCCTCCTCATACGGTCGGGTAGAATGGATAAGATTCCCCTCCCACGGTTCATCTTGGCTATTATATTTGCATGCACCAGGGTTGACACTTGTCACCCTGGAAAATGCATGCGTTCCCATAGCATGCATCCCTTTTTGCACGTTTTTCCTTGCCAGGAACTTAGGATAAAATAAAATACACATGTCTTTTGGGAATAATATTAAAATATTACTCCCAGTTTTAAGCCCCCTAGGCTTAGCCCCTAGGCTCAACACTTAGCCCCTTTTTCCCATCTTCCAGCCCCCAATCCCTTGCCCACTCTATGGACGCTCAGTCCCCCTTCACTCATTCATCGTGGTCGATCTGCACCTGGCGGTGTTTATATTTTTATTAATCTTTCTGCATACATACAAGTATAACAGCAGGCTCCTGGCCTTCAACACTTAGGCTCCCTGGCCTAACAAACACATAAGCCTACCAGCTTATACAAAACTTGGCTCACCAACCTATAGAACATTGTTTACAATTCATTTCATATATCATGATTTGCAACAGGGCTCGGCCTTGGGGACACTACAGGGTTTAGGAGAAATCATTCAGTTATGGACCATGTTGTTACCTTTAGGATAATTGTAGATGAGTTCTGCAATACTAAAACCAATCTTTCTTTCTTTTTTGTTGACTTTAGAAAAACTTTTAACATGGTTCTTAGGAAAAACCTTTGCAAGAGGTTAGAAGAGATAAAATTTCCTCTCGAGTTGAGGGATGTTGCAATAAGGGTGTATGTGAATGTTATTTCTCAGTTTTAAAACACTGAAGGTTGGTCGAAAGAGATTAACTACAATATTGGAGTCAAACAAGGTTGTCCCTTGTCCCCTACCCTTTTTGGCATTTACATTGACAAGTTAGAAGTTTGTTTGGAAAACATTTGTTGTGTCGGCCCTACTCTCACTGGTATAGTCATAAATATTCTTCTTTATGCTAATGATATTGTTCTTATGGAAAGGAGTCCCCATGATATTTAGAACCAACTAAGAATCTTCAAGGATTTTTGCTCCAATCTGGGTATGACTATTAATACTGATAAGACTAAGGTCATGATTATTAAATCCAATCAAATCACTTATGATAATTTTGTATATAACAACAACCTCTTGGAGTAAGTGACTTCATACCAATATATTGGAATTGATATTCAGCACAAGCTCAACTGGAATTATAGCATTGAGAAAAAGATTGTTGGGGGATGGCAAGCTTAATATGGACTTGAAAAAAATTGCAATCCAGTTGATCTTTGGATTTGGGATAAGAATAAATTCCTCTTTGAGAATATCATTACACATGTTATTATTTATGGATATGAATTTTGGGGCTATAGTATCTCTCGTGAATCCTGCAGAAAGATAGAGAAAATAAAAAATAATTTTATAACCTGGAATCTCAAAATTAAAGGAAATACACCCTATCCCATCCTCTTCTTAGAAACAAGCCTCTCCCCCATTGAGATCATGACTATGAATAGATACATAATATATAAGAACAAGTTAAACAACATGGAAGACAATAGGCTTCATAAAATTTCTTCAAAATCAAGTCGTAACCACCATCAACTCAAGCGAGGATGGCATAAAGATGCACAGTCTTGGCTAAACTATAGGGGAATCATGGAAGACAACATTTTGCAGAATAAATATACTATTAAAGATATCATCAAATCAAAATTTAAGGAGAAAATGTGGTGTGATAAATAGTTATAGGAAAAAACAAAGTTAAGGTATTATAAGGATGTAATCAACCCTAATCTAGAAGATCAAAATTATCTATCTATTTTGACGAGTGTAAATAAAAAAATAATCATTGCTAAGATAAGAACAAATTATCACAAGCTCGATAGTGAAATTGGGCATTGGTCAATTCCTAAAATTCTATGGGATGAAAGAGTGTGTCACTTTTGTGACACTAAGAAGGTTGAAGATGAAAAACACTTTCTCTTATATTGTCTACCTATACCCAGATTAGATCTCATTTTCAAAATATTTGTCACACTACCAACCTTCTTAACCTCTTCACTCAACAACACTATGGTGATCTTGGAAAGCTTCTCTTAATGTTCAATATACCAATTCGATCTTAGTGAACGTTAATCATCATCATCAATATATGTTATATAACACACACACATATATAATTTTTATATGGTTTGTATTTTTTTCTTAATATTTTTTTAAAATTGTATATTTTATGTTTTTAAATGATTTTTATTTTTCTTTTGTGGGGAATGTTATGTTTTTTTTTAAGGTATTTTTTCTATTATTTTTTAAAATTTTTATTAATTTTTTTTATTTTAGGTATTTTAGTTTAATTTTTTATATATAAAATTTGAATTTTTTTTTTGTTTTTCTTATCTTTTTCAAAAGTTTTTTCCATAAACTTGTTGTTTTTTAAGTTTGTTTTGTCATTTTCCCTATATAATTTTTTTTGGTTGTTTTTTTTAATTTGTTTTTTTAGTTTTAAATTTTAAGAAAAAATAACAAATCAATTTAGAGTTTTTGTTTTTAAAAATGGTGTTTTTTTAAATTTTTAATTTGTTTTTTTATATTTTTAATTTTATTTTTTTATTTATTTATTTTTTTAATTTTAGTTTTGATTATATATTTTTAAATGTTTTTTTTTTATTCATTTTAGAAAAGAAATATATTTGAGAAGATTTTCTCTGTATTTTTTTTAATTTAAATTAAAAAAATGTAAATAAATTTTCAAGTGACCATTTGGGGTTCAATTTTAGGTTGTTTATTTGCATAGGGATCTATTGTCAATGCCACAATTTCAATTAGGTCATAAAGAGTTATAATTTCAATGCTTAGAAAAAAACATTTTGTTTTATGTAGCTTAATGTTTTGATTTAGGTGTTAATTTTATTGTTTTTCTAAGCAACCATATGAATTTTGAAGGTCATGTTTTAAAAATGTTGTAGCTTTAACCCCATTAGAAAAAATGGTGCTAACGGTAGCACTGATTTTTTATTTGGGGGTTGATTTTCAGGTTTTTTATGCAAAAATATGAGTTTTAAGGGCTAGCGTTTTCGTTTTGAGGTCACAATTCCCGTTAAGTTGGAAATATTGGTGAGTCTCATGATGAAATCTATTGAAATTTCTATCCAAATATATGTTGGGATTTGTAGTGGTTGCAATGCCCTTGGCATCTTCACCATCTCTCCCTTATTTCTTTGGTAAGTGTAATAAGATGCTACAAAGTCTTGGATATCTATTTGCATGCCATACCAAAAGAATGAATTCTTAGTTATTTAATAGGTTTTATGAAATCTAGAGTGACCTTCTATCGATGATAAATGTAGCTCCTCCAAGACTTATTTTTTTAGGGCCGAATATTTTTCCAGAACAATGCACCCTTTATACCGCAATGTATTTTGTTGCAATGTATAACTTTTAGTTGTGTTGGAATCTGTTTAAATTTGTTTGATGAGATGCCTTAAATCACTATTTTCTATCCATTCCCTATGGGCCTCTTCGACCCATCCTAGACCTACTAACGATAAGGCAAGGAGTGACCTGTCCTTCTCAATTTTTTTGGATAAAGCATCAACCACAACATTTTCTTTAGCGTTCTTATAAATGATCTCATAACCATACCATAAAATATTGGTGACCCATTTATATTACTATGGTGATGACAACTATTTTTCAAGTACTTTAGAATATGATGGTCATTCTTGATATGAAAATTATTTCCTATAAGATATGGGTGCTAAGTCTCCACTACATGAATGATAGCCATCATTTCCTTCTCATATGTGAATTTGTCTAAATTGTGGTCACACAATTGTTTATTCGTGAATGCCAAAGGGCATCCTTCTTGCATTAATACTTCTTTGAGACCTCTACTTGAAGTATCACATTCCAAGACTAAAGTATTATTAAATTCATTCACTACCAATACATGGAGTAATGCACATGGCATCCTTTAAAGTGATGAAGGCATGTGCTACTATATCACTCCAAACAAAGGCATTCTTTTTAAGGAGTGATTTTAGGATAGCTGCAATTTTACCATAATTTTTCACAAAGATATTGTACTACCTATAAGTCCTAAGAATCCCCTCAAGATATTCAAACATAATTACTAACTTAACAAGAACTCGGGCCCAAAAAACCCATATTTTTGTGTCAAAAACACCAAAACCAACCCGTGAATCAAAAATTTGTGCTACCTATAGGACCCCGTTATTGGGGGTGGTTAAAATCCTCACTTGTTTGTAATCACGACCTTGACAAAACGCCTTAAAACCTTAAAATTGACACTCAAATAAAAAAGTGATTGTTACACATCAAATTTCCACACCTAGGTACCTCGCCCTAAGTGTCGTAAAAGTGTCATATGCACCTTGCTAAGTGTTGCATACACCTCGACACCATGAAATAGCATATGTCACAATCCCTAGTCAATGTGGAGGAAAAATATATTATATGAAGGTAAAAATACTATGTGCACATGAATTATTATTAATATTCATGAAAAAGAAATTAATTTAGTGTGAGAATCCACCTCACATTTGGTTTCCTATTTTTTAGGGGAGGTTGAAGATCTCATGGAAGGTTGAAATATTTCCTCCTTAAACTCCTTGAGAGATATTTTCTCCCTAAAATCCTTAAGAGATATTTTCTCCCTAAATATATTGGAGATCCCATTTTAGTGGATCTAATGAGTGATCCTCTCCATGGTGGTTAAACCTCCAAATCCTATATAATAAGGGCTTTCCATGGATAAGAAAATATAGAAGAAGATTAGAGGTATCAAACTTGTGATCTTGGGAGAAATATTTTGGTTATGATCTTGGGAGAATTCTGCAAGGGATGGATGAGGAGGACTTGAAGAGGTTGTTGCAACTTCATCTACATTTTGTAAGTATCTCTTTAAAGTTCTCATCAATATTACTTGGCCTATTCCCTTCAAGATTGTGTATTTTTGCATATGATTATTGATCTTGAAAGATGAATTTGATTAGTCTAATATTGTAGAGTAGAGTAGGAGTTCTTTGTATATTTTTGTCCACTGCATTGCAGGTATCGAGTGGTGCTGAAGAGTTTGGAGATCAAGCTTAGAATGGAGGCACCGAGGACGAACTATGAAATAAGGTGCATCACATTTTCTTCCTTATCTTTCTCTTTCTGATTAGGTAATTGAATTCACAAGGATCTTAGTGTCCATTTGTATGTTTTACTTATTGGTATAGGGGTCTAGAATCCAAGAGGATATTCACATGTCCGTAGTGGGATTTTCCTACAACAGTGATGCTGCGAGTAACATCGCTTTTTTTTAGTTAAAATTATGACTTAATTGAAACCGCGCGATAGAAAGTTGGTACCATTGCATATTAAAAAATCAACATTGGCTCCTAAATCGTCATTTGAATTTTTTTTATTAATTAATTCTTTTTCTTTTTAACATACGTTAAAAATTTGAAAAAGTATTTATTAATTAATTTTTTTTTACTTACATTGAAAATACATAAATGGAAGGAAAAAAATCTATGCAACAAATTTTTAAAAAAATTTGAAAAACCCACTTATAAAAAAATAAAAATTCCATAACCCAATTCTTAAAAAAAAAAAAAAAAGTAGATGAAAAAAAGTTCAAGACAGAAAACCTATGTTGAACATGTTTCTGGAATAGGGGAACGTTGGAAACATGGGTAGAAGTATCGGATACGGCTAAAAGATTCTTTTAAATTTGTAGGAAGCGTCAAGTTGGGAGTGACGATAATATATATTGAAATTTAAATAATATAATATTAAATTTTAATATATATTAAAATTTCTAAAATTTAAAATTTGAAATATGAAAAATAAAAATAATTGAACAAAATAATTAATAATTTATAAACCTTGAAGAGAAATTTCAAATTTGACACTTAAACCATAAATATTAAAGATAAATATTTATGCTTTTAAATTATTCAAAAGATTATATTTTGTATTTTAGTTTAGAAAACTAAAGCACCCACATTATATTGATATTCATATTGGTAAAATGTCCGAAGTAATAGATAGTTCAAAAAGGAGAAAAATGCCCAAAGTTATACATATTTCAAAAGATGGAAAAATGACCAAAGTAAATCATAGTCCAAAAATGCCTAAAGATGAAGGATCAAAATATATAATTAAAAATGAAGGTTATCATAAAGTGTGATCTTCAACTATAAGACTATCCATATACGTTTGAGCTTCACTAGGCACTGAAAATCCATCATCATCATCATCAACAAGATTAAATGTAATGTGATCTAAGGGTATGCCAACCAAGCCTACATTTGGTGAAGGATTATTGTCATTGTCATCAATCTGAGTAGGACATTCAGCATTCACATCCCATCGTGCTTCCGGACCTTCTAAATACTCAGGTAGCTTCCTTGAACAAAGTCAAAGACTACTATGCACATAAACCATTTTCTCTGCTCTATTTGAGGTAATCCTATTCCTCTTAATAGAGTAGATGAAATTATAGGCAGACCAATTCCTTTCTGTTGTAGAGGAACTAGCAACTTGAGATAGAAAGCACGAGGAAAGTTGTCAAAGCTCCTGCACTTTCCCCCCATACATTCTCCACCATCCAATGGGATTATTTTGTGCATAAATATTGATGTCCTTCTTTGCATCCCAAGTGAATGTCTTTGTGGATATTGTTAAGGGCATGTACACAACAAGGATTCCAAAAGATATGCCTATATCGACTTTGGACCATCAATCTCGTTGCTCTGCAAATAGGTGTTCCATCTTTGATTACATGTACTACATTTGAAGGACAAACCTCATCAATTGCTTCCTTCAATACCTCAAACATGAAGGTAGCATCCTTAAGTTTTCCACTACAATCAATTGCTCTTAAAAAATAAGGTCCTACTAAAGATGTGACAATAATATTCAACAATGGTCTTTGTTGAATGTATGTCCAACCATCCATGACTATTGAACACCCTATAAGAATCCAAGATTGTTTCAGGTCCCGTGTAATCCCTTGCATTATTGTCACCCCCTTATCCAACAATGATGTCATCATTTTGTTGTAACCTAGGGGTGTATATCCTGGCCTAGCAACTATGATTTTTCTCACCATTTATTTGTAATATGGTGAACGAGTGGAATTACATGAAATTCCATTTTCCATAAAAAAAATCAGTGAAAACATCATCAGCCTCATCCCTATGCACCACATTGTACATTTTACGAATTTGTTCAGCAACACTAGTAGAACTCTTACTCCTTACGGAAGTATACCCCTCCTCACAGTCAATTTGGTTTAGTTGACTTTGATTCAATGAATCTCGTGTATCATGGGAGGATGATACAACTCTAGGTACCTTAAAAGAACATGAATTGTCCACATATGTTTCACTAACACCTAAGGAACTCGTGTGAAGCTTGGTTAACTCCATCCTTTTTTAAATATCACATGTGAAACCTTTAACCCCTTCACCAGATATGGACAAAATATGATGCCACACCCTAGTGTAGCTTCTCTTAAATACATGGTTTCACAATGTGCACATCCATTCTTTACAACCACCACTATTTTTTTTCTTGTTTTTAGTGATTTTTTTCACATACATTAACAACGCTTTCTTGGAGTTTGTGCTTTGTTGGACTTGATTTTGGATTGAAATTGGAATTGGAGTAGAACTTGTGTCTTGCCCCCTAGATTGTGGACTCTCAGACTCCATGATTTCCCTGGTGGTTAATACACAACATACAATTGTACATTAAAAACATGAAACAATATGACACAAAATATGTAAATTATTAGTAATATTTGAAATTTGTGTCTTTAAACTTTAAAACTTAGAAATTATAATCCTTTTAAATTTCCAAAAATAAATCTTTAAAATTTAAACTTGTATACTTTAATTTCAACTGCTATGCAAATAATTCTTTTTAAGAAAAAAATGTTAACTTACAACTTCTTGAAATGGGGTTAAAATAATCTGCTAATGGATTTACTTTTTAAGAAAAAAAATGCTAACTTACAACTTATTGAAATGGGATTAAAATAATCTGCCAATGGATTTACTCGAGTAATACTCTCCACAATAGAAGTATACTCTATCTCTCATGCCTCTCCTTCAACCTTAATCATAAAAAATGACTGAAATGTTTTCAAAATGCATGAAGAGGGTTCCTTCTAATGTTATTGAAAGGTGTTCAATCTTAAGAATCCTTATAAAAACATTGCTTCATTCCCTCCACACTTTGACAATTTGTTTTGAGTGCATGATCAATATCTACTTGTATAAAGTGGAAAATCCTTAGAAAAACATCGTGGTCATATTCCCTCAAAAATTTTAATCATGGTTTTAAGTGCATGATTTCTATCTATCTCTCTAAAGCAGAGAATGAAATTATGACCACACTTTCTAACCAGAGTTATATCCAAAATTTTACTAACCATTTTAATATGAGAATGATTTGCATGTTAAGTTTTCATTGCCGCTATATATATAGTGTATACATTCTAATTTAAGATGTTGCATAAATATTACGGCATGCAAATATTTCATTTAAGTGAACAAACTCTTACAGATAATAGAAGCTTCTTTAGACTAAACTAAAGACCGAAGTCGAGGCTATGATACCAAATCCAGGCTTTCATTAAAAAAAGTTATAAATTATCATGTAACATATAAACATTAATAAATATCATGGAACGCATTTGCATACTCAGTTGATTGAATCGGCGACTCGGAGGGGCATAGGATGATGGGATTGTCAACCAGTCATTGACAGGAGGAGGTGGTGGTGGTCATCTCAAGTATCATTTACTATCTCCATGCCCAATGGAAATGACAGGTTCTACGAGGGCAAGGAGCGCAGTGTGTCGATACTTCAGTATCGAGGTTCACCCTTTGTTGAGCGTGAAAAATGAGAAGTAAAGGAGTGGTGGACGGGCGCAACACAAGCGCATTAGCACGCAATGCTATGATGTATACTTTATCCCCGCAGGTTTTGGCAATACGATTTCCTGTGGGACTTATGTATAGGTTGAAGAATATTGGCCAGACGCAGATGGTTGTACATGCGCCATGTCCACAGGGAAAGGATATGGGGAAGTGGCAATTTCAGCGCGGCGAGATGCACACTCTTTATGAGATGGAATATGTTGGGCGACAGAGATAAAGGTAAAAGGAACCATAATAATGAGGATGAAAATTAAGAACGAGGAGCTCATTTTCCCATGCCCAATCTAACAGCCAGAAGAGCTCACAAAACACTAAACTAATGAATTACAAAGAGAAAACAATGATTGTTACCTTAACTGTAGTGTAGTTTCTGCTCGAAGCCTCTCACACTCTCTTGAATCTGAAGCCACCACTCCACGAATGCAGCTCGTTAGTACCTCTCACAGTGCATCTCGCACTCTCTTGAATCTAAAGTCACCTCTCCACAAAATTAATTGTGTATCATTGATGAGAGGGGCTCTTTTTATTGGGAATTTTTGAGAGAGATTTTAGGCTTTAGCCAGAGATTTTAGGTTTTAGTGTGGGAAAAAATTACTGATATCTGATTTTTCAATCCGTGGGTACTTCTTGTTTTATAGGGAACTTGTAAAAGTTCCCAAAATTCCAAAACTAATCCCCAAGCTCCTGTTTTTTCATATTAACAGCTCCCAAATAGTTTCCAAGCTCCCAAAACGGTGAGATCATTATTAGAAACGTTTTGTTCCGCCTGGAATGCGGGAACTTGGGGAACAAACTCTCTAAAGGTTAGGAGGGGTTACCATGTAACATTGCAAAAATCAAATTTTATAAAATAACAAACAAAAATTAAAAGTAAAAGCCAAATTAAAAAAAAAAATAATTAAAAAGATGTTAAAATAGAAATTTGAAAAGGTAAAAAAAAACATAAGAACTAAAATTAAAACGCAAATTAAATAAAAAAAACAATTAAATATAAAAATAAAAATAAAAACAAACAAACATAAAACAATTAAAAACAGACTAAATAAAAACTAAAATGATTTTAAAAAATTAGAGCAAATTTGTGCCTTTTAGGGGAGTTCGATTCACATGTTTTTATTATTATTATTAAATGTTTTTTTTTCTTTCAATTTTTTTGGTTTTAATTTGTATTTTAGCTGTTTTTTAATTTTTAATTTTATATTGGCTTTAATTTAGTTTTTTTAAGTTTTTTGTTTTTTAAGAATTTAATTTTTTCTTATATTTTTGGTTTTTTAAAACAAAAAATAATATTTTTTAATTCACTTTATTTTATTTATTTTAAAGGGTTTTTTTTTTTACATTTGTTGTGGAGATTTGTTTCTTTAATTTATTTATTTTTTCATCTAATTTTTTGAAAATAATTAGAATTAATTAATTAAGTGATAATTTAGGAGTTAATTTTAAGTTTTAAATCTACTACATCATATGTTTTCAAGCCAAATGTGAGCCACATATTCAACTTTGGTAATCTCAAAAGTGTTAATATTAATATTATGGTAGTTGTGGGAGGTATTTACCTCCATGTGTAACCTTGATGAGAATAGAATATTATGGGAAGTAAGAAGAAACCCTAATTAGTTGGATAATAACCCTAGAAGAGAAGTCGGCTCAAGAGAATGATTTGTATTAGGTTATTAGCCTCCAAGAGAAGAAGTCGGCTAAAAGAGAATGTTATATACTAAGTACTTAGCACCCAGAATGAGAAGTCGACCCAGGCAGTCTAGTAGAAAATAGTATAAATACAGGGGCCAATCTTCATTCTGGCCAGTATTCTCATAACTACAGAAGCACACTTGTGCGCACTGCAGTTGGCCAGTTTGCACGCAAGTCCTAGAAGCAGTTGTTGCCAACAATTTTGCAATCTATATTTTTGGCTTTTTTGGGTTGGACTCTCTAATTAGTTTCTATTATTCTTGCTTAGTGCGCCATCCTTGGAGAGAGGTGTGGCACTTGGTTTGGCTATTAAGCCTAGGGTTTTCTTTCAGAATCATTCTCTGTCAAGGTTAAAGTGCTCGGGGGTGGCTTTGGCCTATGGTTGGGTGAGAATATTGCTATATTGTCT
>JZKD02S0356113.1:8313-35606 GCA_000966675.3 Picea glauca | reverse complement strand
CTAACAAACCTCTTCTCAGTCAGAAACATTGGATAGGTAATGAGTCTAAAGAACGATATCTGTGATATGAAAATGATTGATGATGACATCATAACATCATACCTTGTAAGAATCTCTCAGTTAAGAGATGAACTACAAGTCGTTGAAGAGATCATTTCAAAGAAGGAACTGGTAATACATGGGATGCATTTGCCACAAGCATGAACACAAGGAAGGAGTATCCTATATTTGAAGAACTTTGGACTTGTTGTGCATAAGAAGAATCGAGGATTAGTGCAAAAGAGAAACCCCAAAATAAATACGATGATCAATCCTTCAAAGGAAGGTTCAAGAATTTTAGAAATAAAAGAAAGTTTGACCCAAGGAAGAAATCAAATCAAGAGAAAGCTATGTCAAAATACAATGCTTCAACTATCAAAGATATGGTCACTACAAGAATCATTGTCCCGAGTTAAAGAAAAGGAAGGAAACACACGAAGCATCAGTTGTCGAAGAAAGGGAACCCTCAAAGAAAGCCAAGCAGGAAAAAACAAACGTCTTCTTCTAAGACAAGGTAACAATACACTTCATAGTTCTTGTACATACCATGTTTTCTATACATATCTTGCATATCTATTTCTTAGAAGATAATATGTTCAAAGAGAAACTATACCTATGGAAGAACAATAAGATAAGGATTGATATCACAATGACTACAAGTCAGGCAATAAACATGAAAGAATGAAGTACATCAATAACCCCTGGTAACAATTCATATGGAATTTATTACATAAGTAACAGTTGCAAGATAAGCTGAAATCAGAATCAATCTTGAAGAAATCTAGAAGAAGTAAAGAAAGAAAGAAGTTAGAAATCAAGAGGAAATTGGAAAAAGACTTGTGACACTCTGCAGAAGGCAATAAGGATGCAGACATAAGCGTGGACTCTGTTAGATGGAGGGAGTTGATTATATATTTCCAAAAGAAGAGCATGCATTCATAGATGAAGCAAGGATTAGGAGGGAGCTAATCCCAAATAACATGATACATTGAAGATGATAAAGTATCTATCCATGGTAGAAACCATGAAAAACAACACATGTTTAGTGTGAAGAAGTCTTCTTCGAAAAGAAGCCTTAAAGTATCCATGGTTGTCCATCCACATCCATGATCCTATGATTAAATAAATAATTTGGAATCTTCAGGGCATGGAATCTATAGAAAACTCCATGGACCCAAGAGCTAAAGAGAAACATGAGAAAGAACATGAAGATTCCAAGAGAGAAAGAAAATCCAGAACAACCAGTCATTGTATCAAGAATCACAAGACTACCAGCCTAATCTGAAATCATTAAAAGAAACCAAGTAGAGGAACTGAAAGTTGTGATGACGAACAATGTATGGAATACTCGTGAATGTAAGCATTGCGAGATCCAGAGCGAGAGGTTATCCCATATGGAGGGAGAAGATTATGATGATTTCTTATTCCAGTAAACTAGACATACCTCTACATGATCCAGTATATTGTTCGCAATATCCATGGGTTGGAGCTTACATCGGATGAATGTAAGGACTGTTCTCCTCAACAGAGTAATAAAACAAAGAAGCATATATCAACCTCAAGGTTTTTGAGGTATACCAGAAAGAGACTCTTATATGCAGATGGAAGGAGATCTTATATGGATTCAAACAACTTGGTGCAAAGCCTCCAATGCACAACAAAAGCGTGGTGAAAAACTTTCTATAATAGAGATATTGTATCAGAATGGTTACTCAAAAGTCCAGGATGATGGATTTCTAATCCATGATAAACTCCCATGATGACAAAAGAAGTGCCACATGGATATGTCCTAGTTTGATCCTTTCCACGATGTTATGAGCTAGCAGGAAACAAAAGAGTTGAATTCAACTATGATATATTGTAATGATCAGAGCTATATGAAGCCTTCATAGAAAACCAATGTTCCATAAAGACCGAAGTACATTGAGATAAAGCATTACATTCTCTATGATGAAGTCCAAAAAAGAGAAAGTGGTTCTCCAATATATATCTCAACAGATGAGCAAATAAGAAGATATTTTGGTAAATCCTCTATCCAAGATGAAAGAGTTTGCGTACTCAAGATGGAGCTTGTGTAGATGACTTCCTTATTGAAAAAGGAAAATATGAATCCCCGGTTGGGAGGGAGCACTGATGTGTTATTAATTTATTGACAATAATTTTTCAAGTTCGAAAAATGGTCCAAGATGAGCAGTTCCTTTCCAGTTTGGAGAGTGGTTTGAGATTTCTGATGGATAGGCATTTTTTAGTTTGGAAAATGGTCCAGATTGAATGGTCATTTTCGTAATGAAAATGGTTTGATGGATTGTTGATGTACCATAGCCAACGATTCCCCTTGTGTCCAGTGTGGGGGAATGGTCTAGGACAGTCTCTCTTCTTGACGGTCACTCTCAGTAGTGGTCAAGAAGACAGGTCTTCCTCTTTGGACATTCATTCTTTCGAATCTCATAGTTGTGAGCAGTTTCAAAGAATTGTTCATTTTGGAGGTTGGTGAAGGATAATCATTTCCTTAGGAAATGGTCCAAACAATCATTCCCTACAAAAGATTCATTCTCTCCAGTTTGCACTTTGTTTAGTGCCGGATGAATGGCCCAGATAGGTGAATGGTCTAGGTTCAACAATCAGGGACATGTATTCTCTAGGGCAGACTTATTCTCTCTAGATTTCACCTTATTTAGTGCTGGAGGAATGGCCCAGGTAGGTGAATGGTCCAGGCTCAGAAATCAGAACAGTTATTCTTCCTTGCTTGAGAAGAATAGTCCAATATATCATGACTGATGTTTTACCTTCTGAGGGCATATACTCTTCCAGTTCTCATAGATGTGAGTGGAAGAATTTCCTAGATGATTCAGTTTATATCATGACATTGTTTTTATGTGCAGGTTGATATCAAATGATATGATTTCTATGGAGACTATATGTCTCTGGACAATCGATGTATGCTACTGTGGTGGATGTGTTCCACTGATTATGACTATATGCCACTGATTAAGTAGTTGTGTGCTACTTGGTGTGGTAGTGTACCATTGGGTTGTAGTTGTGTACTACCATGGATAGACATAGTTGTGTTCTATTGAATTACATTGTTCTGATTTCCATCAACAATATGGATAGCCACTGTGCTAGTGGACTGACATTCTCCAGGAGGAATATGGTCTAGGACAATTATTCTTCTAGGACATATGTCCAGATTAGAACAATAGTCCTTGTAGCCCATGGTGTGGCTTCCAACATCTGTTGGAATAATTATTCTTCTAGGACATATGTCCAAATTAGAAGAATGGTCCTTGTATCACTCCTTGGATTGAGTGAATTATTCAACATCATGTCTGATTACTCAGATGGAGTATGGTTTCGGGAGATGATGCAGTTGATATTTTCATATGATACTGAGAGTGATGATGGTTCTCGTTATTTGAACATAATATATCCTGTGTGGCTATGATGATGCTACCAATTCAATGGTATGTCTGTGCTCAAGACCATTGCCTTCAAATACCTCCCTAGATAGGAGGGAGTGTTGATATTATGGGAGATGCAGGAGGTATTTACCTCCACATGTAACCCTAATCAGAATAGAATATTTTGGGAAGCAAGAAGAAATCCTAATTAGTTGGCTAATAACCCTAGAAGACAAGTCGGCTCAAGAGAATGATTTGTATTAGGTTATTAGCCACCAAGAAAATAAGTCAGCTAAAAGGAAATGTTATATACTAAGTAATTGGCACCCATAATGAGAAGTCGGCCTAGGCAGTCTGGTAGAAAATAGTATAAATATAGGAGGCCAGTCTTCATTCTACCCAGTATTCTCAGAACTACAAAAGCATACTCGTGCGCACTACAGTTGGCCAGTTTGTGCGCAAGTCCTGGAAGAAGTTGTTGCCAGCAGTTTTGCAATCTGTATTTTTGGATTTTTTGGGTTGGACTCTATGATCAATTTATGTTATTATTTCTTAGTGTGATATCCTTAGAGAGAGGTTCACCACCTTGTTTGTCTATTAAGCCTACGTTTTTCTTCCAGAATCATTCTCTGTCAAGGTTAAGGTGCTTGGGGGTGGCTTCGGTCTATGGTTGGGTGACACTATTGCTATATTGTATATGGTTAAATGAGCACATCAATTATATTCTAACAGAAACAACATTTGGAGTGATTCACAAATAATTGGTTATATCTCAAGAGTTGCAAGGACTTATCCACATGATCTATTTGTGATTTCCATGCTTTAATGTAGATCAAGATATCATTGAAGAACACTTGCACAAAATTGTGTAGGAAGGGTTTGCAAACATTGTTCACAAGACTCTGGAAAGTGGATGGAACACTACAAAGGAAAAAATGCATCACTCGAAACTCATAATGACCTTTGTGTGTTTTGAAGGTTGTATTTGGTATGTTTTCTCTTTCATCCCAATTTCGTGATATCATGAATGTAGATAAATCTTAGTGAAAAAAATTTCTTCGTGAAGTTCATCAAGGAGGTCATAGATAACATGGATGGGAAAAATATCCTTAATTGTCAAATTATTGAGAGACTAAAAGTTCAGACATATGCACCAATTTCCTTCCTTCTTTAATACCATGACTAATGGTGATGAGTAGGGGCTTGTACTGGGACATATGACCCCTTCCTCCAATAAATCATGAACGATCTTTTCTATATCAATCTTTCGTGAAAAATGGTGTCAATAAAAAGTGTACATTTGGTGGTTGACTTCCTAGAATCGGTGGAATTCCATGGTCATTCTCTACTCGAGAAGGGGGTAAACCCTTTGTTGTCTTGAATACCTGATGATGTTTTTCAAGGAATAGTTGCAAGTCTCAATGGATTTCTTGTGTTATATTATCCATAACCTATACGGAATTAAATTGGAAAATAATTCTAGAGTGGCCCTTCTTTAATAACTTCTCCATATAATGAGAGTTGACTATTTCAATAGAACCTACCTGAATCCCTTGAAGGGTGTGTACATGAATTTATTTAGTGAAATTAATATAGAGTTATTTGAAATCCATGGTGATTGGTCCCAACATGCATAGCCATTATTTTCCCAATACTATATCACACCCACCCATATCAACAACAAATATATGGGTTTTGGGTTAGTAGTCTCCCATCTCGACTTTGTAATTTTCACAAATTCCCCCACATTTCATCATACCTCCACTGGAGATCATTATTTGAAAATTGTGCATTAGGTGTACAAAAGAATAGGTTTCTTCTTCCACTCATGTAAATGAAATTATGAGTACTACCACTGACAACTAGGACTATGAATTTTTGGTGCAGGATTTAACCCACAAGTTTCAATGTTTGTGGGGTTGAAATGTCTAATAATGTATGCATGGAGATGAGTGGTTCTTCATGAGAGAATGAGGGTTGGATATTCACGTGAGTTTCAGTTTTGGTGTCTTCTACCTATAACTGTAGTGTCACTTTGATACTTATGTCTTTGGTTAGGACTTGAGTGGTCGTATTAATTTGGAACAATTTATGTTCTTTAAACCAATGATCTCGACCATACTTTTCATCACAATTATTGCAAAGTCCCCATCTTTGTTGGTCCACCATTTCTGTTGAAGAAAACCTTTGTAATTTCAAGGGATGAGAAAGACTTGTTCTTGGGGAAGTACCCTTGGGAAGACTAGTGTGGGAAATGAAGGCTGGTTTTTTCATTTATGCAATTCAGGGATGATTTTAGGGGCTAAATTTCGCTCATGGGCTAATTTTCCATGGTTTTTCCAAAAACGAGATTCGTTATTTTAAAAATGATTCACCCAAATTCTATAGGATAAAATGATTTCACCTTAAAAATCACCAAAATTTTAGAAAAAATATATAAAATACTTATAAATTTGAATATTTTAAAAAAAATATCGCCAAACATTTATAGTTGACATATGCACGATTAGTAATATTCACCAAGGTTTCAACATTTAAAAATAAATTTACATCCTTAAAATCATCCATGTTATGCATTAATCATCATCTCTACTTTTAGGACCCTCTTAGTCACTTACAACAATGTGGTAGGATGACACATTCCAACTTGTGCTCGAATCTCCATCTTGAGGCCACTAATGAAAAAATATTTACATAAAGAGTTTGTTAAGTTCTCTATATAGATGGTTAATTTCTCAAATGCTACCATAAATTTTGTGATTTATCCTATTTTTCCACCCCAAATAGTGAGTATCTCTCTCGAAATGTGCATAATCTTTAAGAAACTAACTCGAAGTGATATATCCTGCATATGTACATTTATGTCATTTCCATCGTTATGGATCTAGATAAAATATCCCCACTATGAGATTCATCATGTCATTAGTAATATCCTATAGGTTTATGTAATGTTCCATTTGAGTGACCCATCCTGACGGGTTAGAACCATCAAACTTGTTCAGTTCCACCTTAGCAAAACAATGTCATATGTTATTATTGATTAATCTGTTGTTGTGCATACCTGACGAGGGTTGTGGGTGGATAAATATCCCTATGTTAGAATTTTTTTCCCAGTGTGTCTTAATGTACTGTGTAGTCCATTTTTTTTCTTTTGGTATTACCCAAGCTAGCGTACTCATAAATTTCTCAATCAACACCTTTTTGAAGTTGTTGAACTTCTCATCCAACTTGTTTTCCAACTTCTCATAAAACCCAATTATGTGCTCCTAATTTTTCTCAAGTCAATCTTCCATGCAATCCAACTTGCTTATGGAAGAGAAAGTGTTCATGTTGTCCAAAGAAGTCTAAGGTGGTTTATAGGTACCCTTCATGGGTGAGCTCATTGAAAATTGTTATTGGGTCCTAGGGACAAGGAAGTGCCAAGTGTTGTATCTCTCTGATATATGTGTAGGGTTCAATAGTAGTAATCAGTCCAATATCTCAGGGAACTAACTAAGGAGGCTCAACCATACCCTTATCCATACTACTCAACCACCCAAGTACTAGAGAGTGATCTTTGTGAATGTTGTTCTTAGTTTACTATAACAATAAGATGATCGATTGGTTTATCTAAAGATATTTTCGGGTATACCTAAAGGAATATATATATAATAAAGGGTACATGTAATACAAGAGGATATCGGTGGCCACCCACCTTTTCTAACTGACTCAAAACAATTTTTTGGCAATTTTGGTAATTTACTATTTTTAGCAGTTTTTAACTTCTTGGGCCATTTTGAGGGCCTAAATGAAGATTTTTCAGGATCGAGCTTCTCAATGATAGTTAAAGGCTTTGATTGAGTGCCCAAAATGAATCTCCTCAATGATACCTTTCCAACTATCTATCATGTGCCCCAAACATAGATCGTATGCCAAAGCTACACCCCTGAGAAGTTGATACACCAAACTACCTAAAACAAGGTCCAGAAAACTGTTGGATTTTCATCTTCCAGGGTTAGTTTTTTGGATTTTATTTATGATAAAAAGGCATTTGGAGCCTCATTTTAAAATCATATTCTTATGAATGTGATTAGAGGACACATCTTTTCTCAGACATAAGCTGCCACCATTCTAGCGAGTCTTTCACTCTATATTTTTATAATCTTTGTACATTTTCATTCATTAATAGAAAACTGTGTATTATTGTATTTGTTTGTTTATGGTTGCATATTTGATACATTTATGTTATTTTATTGGATATATGACATACATTTGTACATTTATTTATTATATCTCCGCTCTCATTTCGTGCTGAAAATAATCTGGATCAGTGGTATCAGAGCAAGTTGTTCTTGATCATTTTTTTCAGTTCATGTACCTGACAAGGTCCTAGTATAGAAAGTTGAATCTCGATCTTGTCTCTCTTAAAGACAATTTCTCTCACATGCCCAAGAAACCCTCCGTGGTGGAAGAAAAGAAAAATGACAGAACATACAATTCTATCAATCTGTTGCTTGAGAAAGATCTCACACGACAAAGGGATGGAATGATGGAGAATTTTTCCCACATCCTTCAATGCTTGTTGATATAAAAAGGTGCATATTAATCCAACAACCACTTTGGAAGCAACTCTCCTTTCAAGGTACAAGTTAACTTTGATATTCCTTTATTCGAAGGTTAGATAGATGTGGATGCCCTAGACAAATGGTTAAATTTGCTAGAAGGTTATTTCTTTGTTCACCATTTTTTTGACAGGGAAAAGATCACCTTCACACTCCTTAAAGCTCTCCCCCATGTCAAACATTGGTGGGAAAATTATTGGGAGAAAATTTCCACAGAATATTCGGGAATAGATGGGGTCGATCACACTTGGTATTTTTTTGTGGACATAGTAAAAGAACAGTATTACCTTGTTGGAAACTATGAGGAGAAATATATGAAATGGAACACACTGTGGCAAGAGAGGGGCCAAGAAGTTTCAGAGTTCACCAATACCTTCCATACCTCGTGCACCAAGCTGGGTATCAAAGACTACAAACGACATCTGGTTCTGAAATACCGTGGGGCTCTACACAGATACATCCAAATTGAAATGGATTTACTGTACATCTCATCACTGGGTGCTGCTTATCAATATGTTGTTAAAATCGAGAAGAAATTTAAGCACCAAAATAAACGGGAGTTCAGGTATGAAAATCCACAACAAACAAAGTATGATAAAGGAGACCCTAACAAACAGTCTCCCAAAAACCAGTCGAAGCCACAGGAAAAGAAGGGTCACAGGAAGAGGAAGAAGGACACTGAAAAATGGTGCAATTTCCACAAAATCTCCTGGCACAACACCGATGAATGTCGCTCAAAATAGTCATTGGTGGATGAAATAAAATACAAGGAGCCAAACCATGAATCAAAATCTGATTCAGAAAATACTGACAGTAGACATATCATCGATGCATACCCCACTGCTATTGACATGACCACAACAATTCAACTAGAAGAACCAACAAATCCTGAAGAGGGGGAGCACCTTTTTCATTCACAGATGTGGGTGAAGGGGACCCCACTGCATTTTATTGTTTATAGAGGAATCCAAAAGAACCTCATCTCAACAGAGGTTGTCAAACAATTGATATTTTCGACAACTCCACACCCACATCCATACAACATTGGGTGGCTTTGCCAAGGATGAGATCTTCGTGTTAGCCAGTAGTGTCAATTGTCATACGACATATATCCCTTCAAGGATGAGGTATTATGTGATGTTTCCCCATTGGATGTCTGTGATTTCCTCTTGGTCCAACCTTATATGTGGAAGTGCCATGCCATCTATGAGTCTTGACCCCGTAGTGTCATTGTTACTCTTGGGGGTCATCTCTACAGGATACCACAGGTAGTTCCAACTATTGTCCCACCTAAAAAATGCCAAAAGATACTATCTCATACTACAAAGTTCAGCTTCTTCACAATCTATTCAAAAGGTGAACAAAAGGATACTGCAACCACTATAGCCTCGGCCCAAGCACCTTTTATCTAATAGAAGCAACTTGAAAAGATTGTAGAAAAGTGTAAATATTCCTTCTGCACACAGGACTATCATGTAGCCATACTAGTTAAAAAGTTCCAACCCTTCCATCCATAGGTTCGTGACAACCTTCAACAAGCCTAGCACCGAAACTTCTCCAACAAGGCAAGCAACTCATCAATATGCAGATTCAACAAACAATTTTCCCTCTCCCCCGGGAACTCAATGCAATGATTGCTAAGGAGGGAGGATTGTTCTAGGTGGATATCGGTGTCCACCCACATTTTCCAACTGGCTCAAAACAATTTTCTGGCAATTTTGGTAATTTACTATTTTTAGTAGTTTTTAACTTCTGAGGCCATTTTGAGGGCCTAAATGAAGGTTTTTCAGGATCGATATTCTCAGTGATAGCCAATGGCTCTGATTTATCCCTAAAAATGAATCTCCTTGAAGATACATTTCCAACAAGTTATCGTGCGCCCCAAATGGAGATCGTATTCCAAAGCTATGCCCCTGGGAAGTTGATACACCAAACTACCCAAAACGAGGTCCACAAAATTGTTGGCTTTTTGTCTTCCGGGGTTAGCGTTTTGGATTTTCTTTATGATAAAAAGGCCTTTGGAGCGTCATTGTAAAATCATCTTCTTGCGAATGTGAGTAGCGGACATGTCTCTTCTCAGAGATAAACTGCCACCATTCTAGCGAGTCTTTCACCATGTATTTTTACAGTCTTTGTACATTTTCTCTCATTAATAAAAAATTATGTATTACTGTATCTCTATGTTTATAGTTGCATCTATGATACATTTATGTTATATTATTGGATATTTGAGATATCTCTGTACATTTCTTTAGTATATCTCCACTCTCATTTCGTGCCAAAAGTAATCTAGATCAACATGGAAGTGAGATTCCATATACATGTATTGTCTGATGTGATGCTACTCGAAGGGGTACCAATAAGGGTTACAAGAGATTCTAACAATGTGATTCCACTCATATTTCCTGCATGCGTTCTTCCCATACCATACTTCTACATGTTTAATGACTAATAAATGTGTTATTTAAATATTCTAGAACACATCTCTAAAAAAAAATGTATGATCTTGCTAACCCAAGAAAAATATTTGAAGATCACTAGAAAACAAATTATGCAAGGTTTCAGGCCAAAATCGTAAAATAATCACAACTTCTACTATACTACTAAGATTGGATATTATAAACCCAATTATGAAATGCCACATTTTCTCTAGATCTACTGGCACTAGTTTAACTAAAATATATGTAATCTATCAAAATAGATCTAATATGCAAAATTCAAAGGCTTTCTAGAAGAAAAAAATAACACTATAAAAAGACTAATTTTAAATCAATGACATCTCCACTTTCTGGAATTTGTTTTGGAGGATTTGTTTATTTTAATTGGGTATTTTTTTAAAGGAATTTAGATATTAGGATGTATTTTCCAAATTCATCACAAAAAGTTTTAAAAATTGACATGAATGCTTATGTCCTTTTTATTTTTTCGTAAAAAATCAGCAAAAAGATGAAGAAGAAATTCCTACTTTGCGCCAAAAACTTCTCCCACTTCATGCCAAATAAAGAACTTTGATACCACTTGTAGTCTACTTAACCCCAAAACTTCATAGAAATCACACAAAATTTAGTGAAAAACTCAAGAACACAAGAGAAAAGAAAGATACACATCTCTAAGAAATATCTCTTTGATAATCAAAATAGAGAGATAAGTGCACTTTCTTCTTCAAGGGGGAAACCTCCAAGAGAAATTATCCAAATATGATAACAATCATTGACAAAAAATTACATAAAATGCTACTAAATATATATCTATCCATAAAGAATCTTAACTACCTATGGACCCTTTATAGTGAGGGGGGACCAACTAATTTGGGCCTTATTAATAAAAATGACACTTTTTACAATGAGTGACTATTAACTAGCTATTTAATGAATCTTATTCAAGGAAGGTGGCCTCATACATTAATAAATTATCTAAGTAGGGGGTTATGGTAGGACATTAACATCAATCCCTATCCCTTCTCATGTCATGTTCTAGTACATGCTTACCTGATTTTGTCAAGTATGCATTAGTGCTGAACAATATCCCAAGTAAACATTATCTTCTTTGAGGTCTCTTATAATCCCTTTACTAGTCCACCAATTCTCACAACACTTTATATATTGCTAAGTTACATGTCCTATAAATAACCCCTATCCTAAACACATCCTTTCATGTCCAACACTAATTATTGAATGCAATTCCACATGATTTGTAGATGAAATGTCTCTCACAAAACCTTAATTCCTATAGTTGATAAATGAATGATGATAGTGCCATTATTTCCCACTTCATAATTATTTAAATTCTACTTGTTCAAATAATAATTGCATTAGGATTTCATTGTATGCATGCAACCATATGTATGAAATCACATGTGACCCATAATAACCATGATAAGTTTATAGTTAGGATGTGTTGAGTAATTAATGTGCACATGAATTAATTATTAATATTCATGAAAAGGAAATTAATTTAGTGTGAGAATCCACATCACATTTGGTTTCCTATTTATGTTGGATTTCATCACCAACCAGTGGTTTCATTTTGGGAAGATTTGTTTGATTGTTTGCTTATTAGATTTGTAGCATGTGTTGTTTGTTTTCCTAAGTGGAATTTACATAGAGTCTGTGTCATTGGTGCCAAATCCTAGGAGTACCAACACAGGAACCCCTTTTCTCGGGGAACCTTTCTCCTTTCCTTCTTTTGGAAATCTTGGTCCTCCATGCATTGCTACACTGATTCTTCCCAGACTAACGATCGGATTACCGGTTTGGTGGTTCCCCACTCCAGTGATCTCAAATATTCCCAGTGCTTCATATGCACCTAATGCTTCAAATGTAAGAACACCACCCACACATCAACTTCATGTCGTCCGTTCTCCTTCTTCACCCGTGAAGTCTCCTTCCCTTTCTCCTTCTTCACCTAGTGAAATCTCTAAAGAAAGTAGTCATGTCTATAAAAAGAAGAAGAAACAAAAAGAGAAGAAGAAGAAGAACCAAAAAGGGACCAAGCCTAAAACCACATGAGGTCATGTTGGATCGAAGAAACCATCTACGGTTAATCATACTGGGAGTGTTGATAAAGTCAGCAAGTCTAAAATGAAGAATCCTAAACCCAAATTCCATTGCAAGATTTGTAAGGCTAACCAATTTCTGAAGGATTGTCGTGATCTCCCCAAGGTATTAGAAATTTGGTCTTCCAAGTCATCATCCCCTACATGATATGTTGGTGACACCCCATCAACTAGTGACGTTAAGGTTGCTAAGAAGAATAGAATTGTCAAATTTCCTTTCTTTTTAAGAGAAGGTGATCATTACTCTCACCTTTTCCCTCGTATGGATAAGTCTTCTTATTTTTTAGAAAATCTTCAAAATCCAACTGGTTATCATAATATTTCTTCCAAACTGTCATTAGTTGATGGACTGGTCAATCTAGTTCTATCCTTGGGCAATTTGGTTGATTAGGTGGTCAATTTGGTTTCATCCTCGGTTGAACCACAAACCCAAGTAGTTGATCCATTTCCCTCATCGATCAACCCCACTCTTCAATCTGAAGACTTCCAAAGTTATTGATTGAGTTCCATCATCGTTTGATCCCACTCCTCCCTTGAAGAGTGCAACCAAAGTGGTCGATCTAGTTCTTTCATTGGTCAATCCCACTCCTCCTTTGAAGAGTGAAACCAAAGTGGTCAATCTGGTTCTGTCATCGGTTGATGTCACTCCTGATTCAAAGAGTGAGGATGTCTCTCAGGTATACCTCATTAATATTGATTCACCCGCACAAGGAGGAACTCTGCCTCTCCCGATGGCACCCCCTTCGAGCAATCAGATGATTTCTATTAATTGGAATCATTTGACAGAACCTTGTCTTCCTTCTTATGTTCCTTTCCAAATCACTGTGAAGGTTTGTGATAGGAATATTCCTAACACTATAATAGATGAAGGTTCTTTTGTTAGCATCTTATCCATGAATTCCTGGAAATATTTTGGTTCCCCACAGCTTGCGCTTGTGAATGAATTTGTTGACCTTTGAAAAACAAGTTAGTCAACCTTTAGGGATCCTTCTTCAATTTCCAGTTACGTTGGGAGGAAAAATGCTCTACGTCGATGTGATGGCAGTTCACAACCCCTTGGACTTTAATATTCTCCTTAGGCGAGACTATGTCTACATTATGAGAGATTTTGTGTCCACTCTCTTTCAAGTGATGTGTTTCCCTCACAATGAAAACATAGTAATGATCGACAAGATTTCATTCACTGACCCTCATCTAATGGTCAACCATCCACCTTCCCTAAATGGTCCATACTTTCCAGTGATGTCTGCCCCACCATAGGTCAATTATGTAATGACCTGTCCCATGCATTCAACCCCACATGAGAGGGAATCACTCCCTTCTCCTAACTTAGATCTGGTATTTGACATGGTCATCTCTTCGATAGGGATATTAGAGCCACATCTCCCTACCCTTATCGAGGTCGTCGAAATGTATTCCTTCCAGAGTGTTTTTCTTCTATCTACCGAAGATCTCTCAGAAGCCATGATTGACGTTTGTCCCTTGACATGTATTCCTTCCAGAGCATTGTCCTATTGGAATCCATGATCAAGAAGAGGTTATGAGCATAATTTTTCTCTCTGTAGCAAGCTCGTTAAAAAATGAAACAAAAATCTAGGGATTGAACCTAGATCCATGAGCATATTTTTCCTCTCTATAGAAATCTCATTAAAAAAAGAAACAAAAATCTGGGGATTGAACCCGGAGCCACAAGCATAGTTTTGCTTCTCTATGGAAAGCTTGATAAAAAATGAAACAAAGGTCTTGAGCATAGTTATTTTCATATGTCAAGATCGTTAAATAATGAAACTGTTACCTCTCCTCAAAAGTGGAGTCTTTTCACTAGATCTCGTAAATATCAAGTTGAGTCTTTAGCTAGATCTCGTAGATGTCGAGTCAAATATTTCATTAGGTATCGTATTTGAACCTTCATTTCATCCACCCTTATCATTTTTGTCCATATAGTACAAAAATTGGTGTCAAACTCAAATTTAATGAATGAAATGAAGCTTGGGGGGGGCATCTCTCCAACCTTTGATTATCATTCTGGAGTTATGCCACTAGATTTTTAAGATGGGGGCAGAGTACCAACCATCCATGGGTATCCCTACCTTTGGAAATAATGTTGGGAATTTACAAGAATACGTTTAACTTTGTTTCGAGCTTGTGTAAAAATGAAACCAATATCGAGCTTAGTCTTTTTTCTGTCTCATGCTTGTAAATACATGAGAATGTGACCGAGTAAACTTTTATCATTTTTTTGGACTTGTAAAGGTTATAAAAAAAAGAAACCACTAGAGTCTCCTTTAAGCTCTTTTCAGACTCTCTAAACATGAAAATATTGTTGAGTGATCTTGCTTCCTTTCACACTCATTAAAAGGTTTGAAAGGGCATCTTTAGAGTGGTATTTTATCACTTTTTTGACCTCGCAAGACTAAAATTATGAAAAATGACAACCCTAGAGTCTCCTTTAAGGTATTTTCAAACTCTCTAAACATTAAAAACCACCACGTTTTCCTTCTCTAGACTCGCTAAACTACACATTGAAGGACCCATATGGGGACAAACCCTTACTTCTTCTAGTTCATTAAACAAACGAAGAGGAACTTACCTAATGTGAGTTATATAGAGCATGTGTTACCCTCCTCAAGCTTGTTAAATGAAAAAGACGTACTCATCTATCTGGGTGGGGGAAAAATTGAAGGAAGTGGGTCAAGTTTTTGAGAATCCTTTACGGAAGATTTTTCCGCCCTTGAACATGGCACCTGTTTTCATATCATATTACAGTTGGGTAATCTACTTGTCTCCGAGTCATACCAATTCCATGTGTCGGCATACTTTTTCTTCCAATCGAAGAGTTCTCTTATTTTTGTCACATTACATTCTTGGTACTCATCGAGTCAATGCTTCCAAGTCAATTGTCGTGCCTCATCATGTTCAAGGGAAGTTTCACTTCAAACCATCCATCTGTGGTATTGTCAGTTTCCATTTCCTATGTCGGTCCATACTCATTTGATTCACCATCTTACATCAGTTTCATGTGTCAATTTTGTGTCGATGATGGGGGATACATAAAGGCCCTCCTTCGACGAGTCTTTTCCTATCGACTTCAATACATCATCCAGGAATTATACTTAGAAACTAGTTAGTACATTGGGACCTCCATTCCTCAATGGTAGGCCTCCTCGCCTCCGACAATAGGTTTACATAATTGACCTCTGATCAGATGATTCCATGAATGTTTGACTTCATCTCATTTATTCACATTTGTTGGATTGTACTAGGGTAGCTTGGGAGTCATTGACATCATTGGTGATTTCCCTCACACTTGTTAAAAGTTTACCTCAATGTTCGGTGATGAAGTGGTTTCTACCATGTTCGGCATCAAAAAATCTATTCATATGGCTAGATTCATACCAGATCGGGATTGGGATGAAGACCCTGGGTTGAGCATTCATTCTTTCATCTTCTTTGCCCAAGTTGAGAAGGATATCATTTGAGCATGTTGATATATATACTATCACATAGATCCACATTGTATTGGTCTATGGATATGTTTTATCATCTCGTAGATCCACTGTGTATTTTTCATGGCTACGGTCAGTTAATGTCATGGCGATATGGATCCATATTGTATCTTTGGTGGCCATATCCTTAGTCAATATTTTTCATGGATCTGCAGTGTATTGGTCGACGAGCATGCTTTGAGTCATCTCATATGCCTCCCTCATAAATGGAACATATATTAATATTGTTTGATGGTTGTTTGCATTTTCTTCTAGGTTCTCCAACTCCACACCCTTGAATTGAAGAATTGTAAAGTGTTTCAGCCATCAGTTTCTCTTCTGACCTCACACTTTAGGGGGCATACTTTTACACATCAAAATTCCACACCTGGGTACCTCACCCTAAGTGTCACAAGTGTCGTAAAAGTGTGATATGCACCTTGTTAAGTGTCGCATACACTTCAACACCATGAAATAACATATGTCACAATCCCTAGTCAATGTGGAGGAGAAATATATTATATGAAGGTCAAAATACTATGTGCACATGAATTAATTATTAATATTCATCAAAAGGAAATTAATTTCGTGTGAGAATCCACCTCACATTTTGTTTCCTATTTTTTATGGGAGATTGAAGATCTCATGGATGGTTGAAATATTAACTCCTTAAAATACTTGAGAGATATTTCCTCTCTAAAATACTTAAGAGATATATTCTCCCTAAATATATTGGAGATTCCTTTTTAGTGGATCTTATGAGTGATCTTCTCCATGGAGGTTAAGCCTCCAAATCCTATATAATGAGGGCTTTCCATGGACAAGAGAAGTCGGATTATAGGTATCAAACTTATGATCTTGGGAGAAAGATTTTGGATATCAAATATATGATATTGGGAGCATCGTGAAAGGGCTGGATGAGGAGGACTTGGAGAGGTTGTTGATACTTCATCTACATATTGTAAGTGTCCTTTTAATGTTCTCATTAATATATTCTTGGCCTATTTCCTTCAAGTTTGTGTATTATTGCATATGTTTGTCTATTATGGATGAATTTGTTTTAAAATAATCTTTGTAGAGTAGGAAGTCTTTATTTTTCTTCATTGTCCATTGCATTACAGGTATCGTGTCGTTCTAAGGAGCTTGGAGATCAAGTTCAGATTGGATAAAGAGAGTACAAGCTTTGAAACAAGGTACACCATACCTTCTCTCTCTCTTTATTTTGATTAGCTTAACTATATTTAAAGGGATGTCAGTGTCCATTTTCATCTTTGTGTCTCGATATTATGGTTATAGAATCTGAGGGAAGATATACCTGTCTATGGGGGGATTTTTCTATAACAGGTGTAAAAATACCAATGTTTCATTAAATCATATAAACTGATTATGATACACGTCCAACCTACTTGTTCACACAACAATGTTTTTAGGATTTCATTTTGTGCATGTAATGTAATTACACGAAGATTCAAAACTATGCGTGACCCATAATAATCATTGTAATATTCTTCATAGGCTTTCATTAGATTTCATCTTTGAATATTGTCCATCTTCAAACATGAAATACCATGTCTTGTTGATGTATTATGCATCCTTTTCATTAAGGTTTCATCCTTTTAGCATCCTCATAACTATTTTAGCATCCACGTTATTGTCTTTGTAGCATCTCATTTGCATCCTTAGATTATATTCATTGTCTCCTAAATGTCCTTGCAATCATATTTTGTGTCATAATTCCATCTTAATAGGGTCCTAGGGTCTTCTCAATGTCTTACTAGCATCTTCATAACATCTTATTTGCATTATTTTAACATCCTTGGTGTCTTAATATGTTGTATTCACATCCTAATTAAGTCATTTTAGCATCCTATGTGTCTCCTCAATGTCCCTGTTGCATCCTAATAGAATATTAGTTGAGTTCTTTTAGGATTAGGTGGCTCATTAGCAATTTTAATTATATTATAATTCTCATAGATGGTCGTAACCATCCATGTTCACCTACAATTCCAAAAGAAGGCCATTATCCAAATCCACTCCCAGACATATTTTTGCACTAAGGGGTGGATTTTTCAAAACGCCGGCTCAGGAGATTATGCGTATCGTTCTCACGTGGGCATTGAAAAAAAAAAATTCAAGAGCTCATGGAACTCAATTATGATACTCAATTTGGATTTTATACCCCTGGATGAAATTCTCGATGTGTCCTTGAATAGATTTAGAAAGTGAGTTGAAAGGTGCCCTAAAAATACAAATGGGGTTCAGATAAAGGAATCAGCAATTGCATTGGACTTCTAAGAACATAATAAATTAATATCCAATGTGTTGGATGAAGGAATTATCAATTGTGTTGGACTTGTGACATCTTCAAAACTAAGGTTTTTCTCAGTAAGGGACAATGCAATTTATGTAGTAGGGGTTAATTTTAAAAAAGACTATATTGGGTGACTATAAGTAGAATTATCATGTGGGCCTTATAAAAACACACTTGCAAAAGGTCACAAAACTCAATTCTACTACTTGGTTTGGATTTTATGCCCCCATACCAAATTCTCAATGTGTCCTTGAATGGATTTAGGAAGTGAGTTGCAACTCACCATAAAAATCTAATATGGCCTCAAATGGATGAACCATAAATTGTGTTGGACTCCTGACACTAGATTATAGCTATGGGAAACCCTCTCCTATGATTTTGTTTCCAATAAAATGTTTTATTCAACGATCTCTAGGTCTAGGGTTTTTCTTAGTAAGGGACAATGCATTTTTTGCACTAGGGGTTGAATTTTACAAAAAAATGGCTTGGGTGATTGTGAATAGAATTATCACATTATCCTTATCCAAACACACTTGCAGGAGCTTACACAACTGAATTCTACTTCTTGGTTTGGATTTTATGCCCCCGAACCAAATTCTCAATGTGCCCCCAAATAGCTTTAGGAAGTAACTTGCAACTCACGATAAAAATCTAACTATGGATAATATCGATGGATCATTAATCATGTTGCATTCCTCATACTGGATTCCAAATAGGGGCACCGCTCTCATGATTTATTTGCATGTAAAATGTTTTATTTGATGAACTCTAGAACTCAAGTTTTTCTCAGCAAGGGACAATGCAATTTTTGCACTAGGGTTCGACTTTTCAAAAAATTGGCTCAATCAATTATGAGTAGCATGATCATGTTAGTATTGGAAAAACACACTTGTAGGAGTTTGTGTAACTCAATTATTCTTCTCGGTTTGGATTTTATTCCCCTGGACAAACTTATTAATGTGTTCTTGAATGGCTTCATGAAGTAAGTTGCAACTCACCATAAAACTCTAATTAGGATTCAAATGGATGAACCATTGATTGAATTGGACTCCTAACACTAGATTACACTGAGTGGAAACCCTCTCATATGATTTCATTACTCATAAAATTATTTATTCAACGATCTTCAAAACTAGCTTTTTTCTCAATAAGAGACAATGCAATTTTTGCACTAGGGGTTGATTTTACAAAACAATGATAACACTTTTATTTGTTATAAAATGGATTCATAAGGGATATGATGATTCCTTGTATCGTCGACTCTACTCTAAAACGAGAGAATAAGTCCATGTAATAAATTTTCGTTCAGGGGGTTGAATCACAAATTTCCATGATGGAGGTTGGAGGATAGAGTTCCACCATCCAAGATGGCATGACACACTTATAGGATATAAGGAAATATGTTTTATGATCCCAAGAAAATTTTGGTTGGTGTCTCATAATGAGTCTAGGGAAAAAAATTAAAATCACAATAAAATGGAAAAAAATGCAACAAAAAGAAAAAATCATCCTATTTGTTAGAATTTGGACATTTTATCGCCTTTAGGGGTACCCTTTTATCACTTCTGTCATGGACAAAGATATGTTTTGTTGGCACATTTATGAACTAGGGTTTCACCCTCTATGATATGATGAAAAAAAATTGCATTTAGGGTAAAATTCATAAATATCCACCATGGAGGTTGGATGATAAAATTTGGTATCATGCTTCGTTCTTCCTCTTGGATTCCTGGAAAACTTGTCCAATAAATTTGTCAATCCATAGTTTATCTTGTTGGTGAAGTTTTTCCATTAAGGTTCTTTCTTGTATAACTTGATATTCATTTTTTATCTTCATTGGGTGAAGGATTATTCTTCCTCTTGGTTCTAATACCTAAGTTCTAATCCTTGGAAGAAATAGGCCAACTTTCTAGCGGGTTTCTTCTTCACCTCATTTACATTGATTCACCTTGACTTTGGTTCCATAGTTGGATTTGGAAACAATATCTATTTCCTTCCCTCAATTATTTCAAAACACTAAAAAACTCCAAAATTCCATTTTAATAAAGATACTCTTAGCTTCATTGTCTACCTCATTGTATGTTCTTATTAATCCCACAACCCTTGACCTGGAGGTGATGTTGGAGCATGTCTCTCTTATAGTTTGGGGATTCAATACCGAGGGTTCATCAATATTTGAACAACAAAACTCCAAGGCTTCAACATATTAATATTCGGTTGAGGACTAAAGAAAGTCTCACCCCAGATGCCATGAGAATCATAGGTACCATTTAGTCTTATGTCAAATGTGAAGGGACAATTCATGCAAGGAACACTCTCGATATTTCATATATTCATTCATTCATATTCAAATATAGAGCTATAAACATCAACCATTAACACAGTCATGCATTCAACTAAAAAATTGCATATCATGTTAAAAAGAGAAAAAAGACTTTGTATTATATTCATTAGTTCCAAAATGCATACATAGACAAACTCAGATCACATAGAACTATGCTTATGCACTCTGATTCATACAAAAATTATTACATTCCTTTGTACTATTTGCTCTATCTTCATTTTCAACCCAAATATTACTCTATTATTGACTATTTACGAAAATAAGACAAGACACATATAGAACTCAGACATAATTCATCTAAAAAACTAGATCGTTCTCCCTCCTTTGCACTCAACTCTATCTGCTCATTTTTCTCTAACTCTCTATCACTTTCTTTTTTTCTCCACTCTCTTCAGTGATCGCCATATCTGCACGATTCTTATGTCTACATGCATCCTATGTATTCTCCTTAGAGCATGGAAATCCTAAATAACTTGCTAGCTCATCCATAATATTGTACATGATCCTTCAGGATGTTCTCATTCATTATTTAGGAATATTTCCAAAGATATTCTCATATTTGGTCTACAAGTGGTATTTTCTAGATATTTTTCACATATTACAAAAATGGGTTGATGCACGTGCCTTATTCCTTTAGCTGGAGCAACTGTCAATACTCCTTGCATTGTGTAGTGTTTATTTTCATGCATTATTGATTTGTGGCGCATGTGAAACTAACCCAAAATATTGGGTGCCAACAGGCCCCCAACTATATTACTCGGCTCATCCTTGAGCCAACAACGTTATTTCATTTGTAGGATTCTCGATTTAATTGGAGTATGATTAAAGAAGACTAACTGGGATGTCCATGCAAGGCTTGAGTAAGAGAAAATCATTAAAATTAGTTGTGGTTGCAACCATTCTTGAAAAAGAGAAAATCCTCAAACATGGTTTTGGTTGTAGCTATATTTGAGTAAGAGAAAATCATTAGTTTCGGATATGGTTATAGTATGACGCGGGTTTTGGAATGAGTTGACAAGTCTGAGAGGTTCAGGATGGATTTGGGATTCATTTATTTGGGCTCTCAGCCTCTCACTTCTTGAGCTTAGTCTCGATGATTGAAATGTAAATTTTTTTCAACATGTAGTCCAAAAATCTAAGCACTAAGAAAGACAATCACTACAACTAGAACTTGGCCCAATTACTTTAACACCTTCCAGGAATTGGCCTCAAATATTGTTTCCATCGTCTAGGGCCACCATATTCCTCCTATCTTGTTCATATTGGTTTATAGAAAAGAATACGTGAACAAATGCAACTGATAGAGTGGACAACCCGAAGGATTGGGTGGCAATTAGATAAGGTGTTGATCCATAGTGGGAGGATCACTAGCTCTTGGTTCAGGGAGTTGTCCTATCACAAAGGCTTCGAAGCACATTTCAAGGAATTTCTTAGAGAACTTCTACATGTCGTTTGTGAACTATAGGTTGGGTTCCCTTCCCATCAATTCCACTAAAACCTGCAACCAATGTGAGAAGGAAATATAAGGACTTTGGATTTTCTGCATAGATTGTGAGTTGTAGGAAACCATACATCTTCTGAAACGAGCCATGGGCCCTAGGAATTCACCGTGGAACTAGAATTCCTACAATGGCTGATGCTAATGGTGAAGAAATATCTTAAACAAATGTCTGGGAACCTTGGGTGAGGCTATAATTTAGTGAACAATGGCTCTCGATGAATGAATTGTCATGGGAGAAGAGGGTATAAATAACCAAGGATGAGGACTATACCTTTTGTTGTGAAGTTGTCGATTTCTGGCAATCGCTCAACTCCCATGAGGCTATATTAATTCTCTCATTTTCCAATGTTAACATCATGGGTGGGAATTCTAACGACACTAAGATATTGTACCGATGATGGACCTTTTTGAGTGTATCATCATACCTATTTGTGTACCCTAACCTTGTGTGATCTAACTGAATCATATTTCTTGAACCTTCATATCCTTTGAGCACCGTGTAGCTCGTACCTCTCCCATACGAGTCTATTATCTTATCCAATACCTTGTACACTACTCATAACTTTGCTTGTTATTTGAAATATGCCAAATCTTTGAACATGTCATATTGTCATGTCCTCTTGTGTGACTAGAACATGTCTTATCTTACTAATAAATGTGAAATTATGTCTATCCTATACCTTCCTATCTACCTCCTAAGCTATGTTACTCCTATACTACGCTAACTCTTGCATTGTTATGATACTTCATAGAGCATTCAACCTATTTGGGCCATAATACACATTCAACTCGCTTCCATTGATGATTGCCTTGAGTGGTTGACCCTATAGCATGGCCAACTTTGTTTCTTCTGCTTCACTAATTTAGACCAGATAAAATAGGCCCGACCAGTGCATGTGAAAATTTTAGGGGTGTCTGAGGAATTTTATATCATATAGAAACACCTGAGAATCTTCTTTGACAATTTGTACTTGGTGATATCCTCAGAATCCATTTAACCTAAGAATCCATTTGAAAAAGAGTAGGCCTCATGTCCACCCACATTTTCCAATACTTCATCAGTAAACAATGTAGGGAATGGATCGTGTACATAAGTCACATTTAGGCTACGTAGATTGACACAAATCCTTGTGTTTTTTGTATTCTTTGTTTGCATCACCATTGGACTAATCTACTCTAACTCTTATATAGGAAGAATGATCTCGACATCCAACATCCAATCCGACTCCTTGCACACCTTCTGATTATACTTGGGATTCATGCAATATGGTTTTCTTTTAACTATTTTATCATTTCGATTTAACTGAATTTTCATGGCCCCAAGAGATCCTACAATTCCCTTCATCTCCAAGAAACTTTTGGGAAAAATATCCTCATATTCTTTTAACAAGTCTACCACTTGGGTTAATGTTTCCTTGTCCCATTAATTTCCAATGATGGACATCTTTGGTGCTTCTCTAGTACCAATATTATGTTTCTTTGTCTTAATCAAGGAGCCATAGTCCACTGCAAAGGCCTTCCCTTCAACCACATGCTCTCCCTTGATTTCATTGATTTGTATTCCGTGAGGGTCATCTTCTTTTACGTCATCGCTTTCAATTTTCCAGCAATGTACTGTCTCTTTCAGTTTTTCAATTGGCTTATGATAGGCACAAACCACCTTCAGCGTGGCATTCTTCGGCTAATGATGAAAGATGAATTCTTTAATTTACAAGAGGGCCTCCTTCTACGCTGGGGCTATTGTGGTGAAACTGAATGTTGCATAGAAGTGTGTACTAACACTTCCCCATACTCCTTTTTTCCTTCTTGTTTCCTCCTAGATAAACTAGATTCTAAGGACCATGTCCATTGAAAGAACAAACCTATGGACCCATTGGGTGTGAGGGATTCGTTGCGCCTCTCACAAAATAATATATGCAATTGGGGATATTTATTATATATATATATATATATATATATATTAATTAATTAGTTAGTTAGTTAGTTAGTTCACATTCATATATAAGATGGAATCTGACCTTTATAAACTGAACCACATACACCCATTCTTGTATATGCCCACGGTGTGTCCATGGCCTGTACCCTTCCGTTCTCCATGACCGCTTCCTCCATCTGCGCCAAGAACATGTCAACTGGACCGGTACCATAAAATCTTGGTGCATTACATAATTCTGATCAAATCCAGCGCACTGCCTTTGTAATCCGACAGATGTTTTCAATGATGGAGCTCTACACATCCTCATTCAGTGGCTCATTGTACCTATTTCCTTCATTTGGATCTAATTGCAACACGTAAAGTGGGAGAAAGCTATGACTGTCACCCCCTTTCTTTGTCCGTTTAGGCATGTACTAATAATGCAAGACTGTGCATCACTCATAATATGCCAAAGCCAATGTTAATAGTTAAATGTCCAAGCCAATCTAGCACTATCAAACTTAAGATCTAAGATATACATGCAAGACTGTGCATCACTCATAATACGCCAAAGCAATGTCAATAATTGAATGTCGAGGCAAATCTAGCACTATCAAACTTCAGATCTAAGATATACATGCACTACACCCATTCCAAAGAATGTTAAATCTGTCCAACAATCAAACCTATGCCAAGGAAATATTATTAGGTTGACATTCCTTCAACTTTAACACGGATCCAATGATTTCAATAGAGAAAACCTATCTAAGTCTGAATCCATAGGTTGTCGATAGGGTTGTGACTATTCTTATGTGAGTTGTATCATTCAGTCATGTGTAACATATTGTGGCTTCACACCGGCATAACTCATTCTTCATAATACAGATCAGGTAGTCAATGCTCTCATTTCAGGTGCAATCAAGAATAGAACCTTATTTATCTAATAACTGAATCCTATTCAGCATGGTATTCAACATACTGAGCATAATTTGCGTGCGAGAGAGGAATGCAATGTTGCATATATGCATAATAAAAAGTGCTTAAATGTATACATAAATTTTTTAATCGGAGGAATTCTATGGTGTTGAGGGTTTCGAACCAGGATATATGCCCAGCACACGCATTTCGGAAAATCACAATGTTTTCACGATGGTGATCCCTCAATAATGGCTCAGACATAGTAGAAGAGCTTCTGGCATGGCAACTCGATTTTCTTCGGGTGTCGAAAAACAAAGAAGACGAGAGATTGGTCCAACAGATTTTGACATGAAGCAATGGCTCTATACAGTGATATTTTCAGAGCCTCATGTTTTCTCCCGTGGACAAATGAGAAAGGAATCCTTTGGATAGACAACCCTAGGGCTAATACCAGACGAGAGATTGAAGTGGAACATTTTGAAACAGATCATGATGTTCTTGAATGGTTATTGGAGGTCAGGATGTCGTTGAGATGTCCATGAATGTATGCATAATAAAAAGTGCTTAAATGTATACATAAATGTGAAGCAAGAAATGCAGAGAGAAAGAATAGAATAGACACAGTATATTAAAATATATGAAGAAGAGTACAAAATGAGTACATGAAGAAGTTAGAGAAGAAGATGTGAAGAAGTTCTATGCAATGGGAGATGGCTGAGCTAAATAGGCTCAAGCAAATCAATAATAGAAAGTACAACTGGCCAGGACAGCTGGCAGTGTACAGTCAGCCTGTTGAGGTTACATTATATTTAACACTCCCTCTTAAACTCAACAGATACAAACATCAACACTGATTATGCCTAAGTGTTGTCTCTGAAAATCAAAAACAAATTTTCCTAGTGGATTTGTAAAGATATCAGCAAGCTGATCTCGAGAACCACAAAATTGTAGTGCAATATCACCATTATTGACTAGCTCGCGTATGAAATGAAAACGAGTGTCAATGTGTTTGTTTTTCTTATGAAACACATGATTTTTGGATATAGCAATTGCTGAAGTATTGTCACAGAAAATAGGAGTTGGATCATTTTTTGTATGTGACATATCTTTCAATATTCTTCTCAGCCACACAACTTGACAAGAAGTTGAGGTAGCAACGACATACTCTGCCTCTGCAGAAGATATTGAAACAATTGGTTGCTTCTTTGATGCCCATGAGATTAGGTTCATGCCCAATTGACAAACATGTCCAGATGTGCTTTTCCTGTCATCTAGGTTGCCTGCAAAATCACTACCTGTGTAACCAGAAAGTTGATTACTATCAGATTGAATGTACCATAAGCCGAAATTGAGAGTTCCTGCAACATATCTCAGAATTTGTTTTGCCATTTTCCAATGAGAATCTTTGGGGGATTCCATGAATCTGGAAACAAGGCTGGCTGCATACATAATGTCAGGCCTAGTTGTTGTAAGATACAACTAACTTCCTACTAAACTTTTGTACAGGGTAGAGTCCACTGTAGGACCTTCATCATTCTTGCTCAATTTTGTGCCTAGTGGTATGGGGGTTTCTGCTGAATTGCATTCTTCCATGTGAAATCTTTTGAGGATGTCTGCTGCATAGTTTTGGTGACAGAAAAAAATGCTTTTGGCTGATTGATGAACCTCAATCCCTAAAAAATATTTCATTATGCCAAGATCTGTCATCTCAAACTCAAATTGCATGGCATGTTTAAAATTTGGTATCTCGATATTTCCTGTATAGATCATGTCATCAACATATAAACATACAATCAAAATCTTACCGTGTTGATCTGTTTTGGTGTAAAGAGTTGCTCATTTTGACTTCTGCTGAAACCACTTTTGATCAGATAAGTGTCAATTCTGTTGTACCAAGCTCTTGGAGCTTGCTTTAAGCCATATAAGGCTTTCTTCAACTGATAGACTTTGGTTGGGTGCTCTTGGACTTCAAATCCAGGTAGCCGAGACATAAACTTCTTCTTCTAAGAAACCATTCAGGAATGTTGACTTGACATCCATCTAGTAAACTTGTCATTTGTGTTGGGCTGCTATGCCAATAGAGTCCTTACAGTGTCTAGTCTTGCTACTGGAGCAAAAGTTTCACCATAATCAGTACCTAGTTGTTGTGAGAATCCTTTGGCAACAAGTCTTGCCTTGTGCTTTTCAATCTTCCCTTTTTCATTGAGTTTAGTTTTGTAAACC
>JZKD02S0356112.1:2002969-2019457 GCA_000966675.3 Picea glauca | reverse complement strand
GGTGTTGTATATGCATGTGCATTGTCCTTCATGTCCAAATACCTTCATCAATCTTGCGGTCCAAAACCCATGACTAGGGTTGACATCAATGACAACAACCAATATTCCAACACAACCCAACCTAAGGCAATCTAGGGGGACACTAACAAAATAATATAAGCTCCATGGAAATGAACTTATCCCTCCTAAATATATAGAAATTGATTCATAGGGAGGTGATACAACCAATTGAAAGGAGGAAGAACTTAACCGAGATGAAGACATGGATATAAAAGAGGTGGAATTACTAGCCCTCATTGAATTTATGGTGAAACATGCCTTATGAATATGTCAGAATAAGACCTACAACTGCTTCAAAAGGAGATTGTGAAAAGCAAGAACACGACAAACCCTTCCACATAGATTCAAGGACATCCATCAGGGGTACATATCATAACTGTTCAATGGAAAGATCCAAATAAAATAGGAGTATAAGAAAAGAAACAAGGAAGAGAAACCTCAAATCCAAATATATAGGGAGGGTGAACCCAACTGCTAGATTCAGGGTAGATTGTCTCACTTAAGGAAAAATACCTCCTCACACCACCTAAAATTAATCATGAAGATCATATCATGGTACATAAGAGGGGTCGACAATAACGAAAAATAAAAGGCTTCTTAAGAACAAAGTCCTCATAGACAAACCCGCCATATTTGTGTTTCAGAAAACAAAATGTGCTAAGGAAACCATGAAAAAAGTGGCCATGCATTGCTAGAAAGGTTGTGACTCAACGATAACAAGTGTTGAAGGTTTCTCAAGAGGCTTAGGCATTATATTGTTAAAATAAATGTTAGTTTATAATGGTCAACTAGATATTAGACTTAAGCATTAATAAATTTAATTTGACTTTAGGTTAGTTTATGCTTTTATGTCTTATTTCACTTTATCGGTTTATCCCACATTCATAAAGTGGATTGACTTGACTTGATTGTAGCCCTATATAAGAAAGTTGTCGTTTTATCATTTAATATACAATACAAAGAACTCTTTTGCGTTATCTTAGTTTTCTTTGTGTGCTCAATTTTTGTAATATGGTATCAGAGCCCAGTGTTCTAGAATTTGTATCAAGAGTCTTGAGCCTTTGAAATATAAGGTTTCCACTCTTACAACTTCAATAGTCTATGTGCCATAAAGTTTGTGTGAGCATGAATACCTAGGGAATGTTGTCGACAGAGATAGACTAAGGGATCACAAGCGTAGCACATTAAAGATCCAAAAGGTTTTCATTGAAACCGATCACCATACAACGATTTTTCAGTCGTTGTTTTCAACCATCAATTCCAAAGGTCATATGAAATAGTCATATAGTACAACCGTGCAATCATACGAAATCTATACGTAAGTGCTTAGAAAAGTGCATAAAATTTTGAGTTACGGTCCATAATACCCTCTTTCTCAGTTTCCTTGGCAATATAGATGAATTGGAAGCAAATTGACATTGTTTTTTTCCTATATTGATGACCAAATTTTCATATTTAGAATTTGTTGCTACTGACTTATTATTTTTCAGTAGATCCATGGAGAAATTGACTATTTTTTGTGTTGGTTATTAACATATATGATTGTTTTGAGTTGTTTGAGGGAATATCTTATTGTTTTTTAGTTGTTTGAGGTCAGATTTGACTGTTTTTGAGTTATTTGAGGGTAGATCTATATAGATCTATGAAGTTCCAGCTATTGGTACAAAAATTTGAGTACTTTTTTTTGCTAATTTGAGGCAGATTTCTCACAAATATGCATGTTTCTCAGTGGTATGTGGTTTCTATAGTTGTTTAACACTAATATACATGTTTTTTTTACTCTCGTGTTGTGATTTTAGGGAGGGAAGAACATGTATTTTGCATTTGTTTCTTTGAGTCAATTTATTTCTTTGCACTCTTGACTTGTATCTATGGCTTCATTGTCAAACATCATGTTGGAAGGAAACCATAAGTTCTTTGAGAAGAACTACAATACACGAAAGAAACATATGTTAGCTATTTTTTAGTACATGTGTTTGTCAAATATCATTCTCGGCAAGAAAACCCAACCTGATGTTGTGGGTAAAGACCAGGACAAGTTTGATGGACAAGACAGAGAAGCAGTGATGTTGCTCAAATTGTTAGTGACATATGAGATGCTTCCTGAGGTTTAAACCGAGAAGAATTCTGCCATGATTTGGAAGCATTTGAAAGACCCGCATGAGACTTCAGACAAGGTTCCTTCTTGAATAACATGTTTTTTTCGATCATGAATATTAGAGGAGCACTTACTCAAGATCAAGGACATTCAAGAACAATTAGAGGCCATTGATCGAAATATGGAAGAAGAGGACATGGTGGTAATCACACTTAAAATCTTACCATGTTCTTATGAGCACTTCATAGAGACCCTGAACATCACTGCTACAGATGTTGACTTGAATTTTGGAGAGTTGTGCAATAAGATATTACAACATGACAGATGGAAGAAATACTTCGATAGTAGCAGTAAGATCGAGGGTTTGGAACAAGCCTTTGCAACCAATGTCAAGGGAAAAATCAAATGGACAAAAAAGAATGGTCAGGGAAATGGTGAGGATGCATCCAAGAGCCCAAAGGCATCACCTATCACTATTGTGGCAATGTAGGATATATGAATAACTACAAAAAAAGGTTGGCATATCATAAATCCAACCAAGGAGGGCCTCAACAAAAAATCATGTTGCACACAAAAGAGAAGGAGTCAACCTTCTATGAATTCATGGCCACGACTCAAGCAGATTATTCCAGGTCATTTGCTCAGTTCATCGATTCAAGGGCATCATGAAAATTCACCAATAGGAAGGATTGGTTCACAGAGTATTCACTTTTTTCATCCAAGGATTATGTGATCTTCGGTGGTGGGGAGAAGTATATTATAGTTGGGACATGAAATGTGCAGATTTCCTTTGGAGGGAAAATGCTCATGTTCCTCAATATCTACTATGTGCTAGGTATGGAGCTTAATTTTATTTTAGTCAGTAATAATATGAGGCATTCCCCCCATATAGATGTCAACTTTAGCAATCATGAATGCTACATAGTTGACAGGGAGACCAAGAATATTGTTTCACTTAGTGTGGAGGACCAGGGGTTGTTCAGGCTAATGGATATTGGATAGGTCAAAGAGCATGCACTAGAAGCTCAGAGTGCATCTGACATCAGTACCCTATGGCATCAAAGGTATGGGCACCTCAACCTGACCTACCTCTTTCAGTTAGCATGAGAGAAACTGGTAGATGGGATTTCAAACATTCCGCAGAAGATCCAGGGAGTTTGTGGAGATTTCCATGGAAGGAAGCAACATAGAATGCCATTTTATGAAGGACAAGCTTAGAGAGTGCAAAGAGTCCTTCAGTTGGTTCATGCAGACATATGTGGACCAATGAACACTGCATCAATAACCGATGTTGGTTATTTCCTTATGTTTGTTGATGATTTCAGTTGGAAAATGTGGGTGTATTTTCTGAAATTAAAATTTGGCGTGTTTAATGAATTTCAAAAGTTCAAAACATTAGTAGTGAAATATTTAGGTTGTCATATTGTCTCTCTAAGACCTGAAAATGGTGGGGAATTTTTCTCAAAATAATTCAATAATTTTTTTACTAAACATGGGATCCAAAGATAGTGTACTGCACCCTACACTCCACAGCAAAATAGAGTGGTTGAGAAGATAAATTGTACTATCACGGAGATAGCCAGGTGTGTGTTGTAGAATAGGTATGTTCCAAACAATTTTTAGGTTGAGGTAGTGTTCATAGTAGTATACTTGTTGAATAGATCTCCCACAATGACAGTGAAGTAGAAGACCCCAGAAGAAGCATGTTCTGGAAGAAATCCCAAAGTAAAACATCTTAAATTCTTTGGTTCAACTACCTACACTTGGATTCCAGTTGAGAAGAGAACCAAGTTAGATCCAAAGAGAAATAAGTTGATGATTACAATGTACAAAAACAATCATAAGGCTTACAGGTTGGTTGATACTAACATTGATAAGGTAAAATTCAATAGAGATGTTGTTGTTGATAAGGAGTTTATACCTTTGCAAACTTCTCTTGAGTTTTGAATTACTAAGAAGCCAGAAGTGGCTAAGGATTCAAGTGTCAAGCTTTAGGTAGATCCACATGAAAGGGGGGGGGGTATTTTGAGCATGAGGAGTCTCCTAGCCCTATAATTTATGTTCCAGATATAGGTGGCCCAAGTCATGGTGGAAATATTGACTTGGATGAGGAAGATCCCAGGAAGAAACCCAAGTGGTGGCACAAAACCATTGGATATGTTTGAATAGGAGAAATGATCAAGGAGTGATCATCAAGAGGAAAGAGAAAATAGACAAAAAACACAGTCAACTATGTTGTTATGGCCAATATTCAGGAAATCTATGAGCCGTAGATGTTCAAGGAAGCAAAAGCGAGAGCTGAAAGGGAAAAGGCCATGGAAGCCGAATATGAGAGTTTGATGAAAAATAAGACTTGGGATCTCACACCACTTCCATCAGGGAAGAAACCCATTGGGATGCAAATAGGTGTACAATTTCAAGTGTAAGGCAGATGGTACACTTGATAAGTTGATCCGGATTATTTTCGACATGAAATGAGATTGGAGATATAATAAAGAAATGCATAGAGATATCGCAGATATTCAATAATATAACAGAAATATATCAAAGATGAAACCATAAACACAGATAAACAGTAATACATGATTTCTATTAATGAAATAAATGTACAGAGACTGTAAAATACAGAGTGAAAGACTCGATAGAATGGTGGCATCTTATCTCTGAGAAGAGATGTGACGGCTACTCGCATTTGCAAGAAGATGATTACAATGAGGCTCTGAAGGCATTTTTACAATAAACAAGAATGCCAAAAGTCCTAGACATCCAAAAACCTAACCCTAGGAGATGAAGCGCCAAAAGTCATGTGGGCCCCATTTGGGTAAGTTAGTACATCAACTTCCCGAGGTCGTAACTTTTGCATATGATCTTTGTTTTAGGCGTATGATAGCTCGTTGGAAAGGTATCGTCGAGGAGATTAATTTTGGGGGCTCAATTATGCCTCCATATATCATTGAGAACCTCTATCTTGAAAAACCTTCATTTGGGCCCTCAAAATGGCCTTGAAAGTTAAAAACTGCTAAAAATAGTAAATTGCCAAATTTGCCAGAAAATTGTTTTGAGCGAATAAAAAAAGGTGGGTGGCCACCGATATAGACCTGGATCACAAGTACAAATAACGACTAGTTTCAAAAGGGTTCTCTTAGCGAGAGGGCATTAAATATGAGGATACATTTGATCCTACAACAAATATGAGCACCGTTTGTCTTGTTCTATCCATGATAACACAAAATGGCTAGAAGGTCCATCATTTGGATGTAAAGAGTCCCTTCCTCAATGGAGATTTGGAGGAAGAGGTATACATGTGTCAACCACGATTTTTTCATGTTTTAGTGAAGGACCATCTGGTCTACAGATTGAAGAAGGCTCTATATGGTCTAAAATAGACACCTAGGGAATGTTACATCAAGATTGACAGGTATTTGGATGAATAGGGGTTTCAACGGAGTCCTTCAAATTCCAACATGTATGTCAAAAGAGTTGGTAATAATATCATCCTTCTAGTCATATATGTAGATGATATCATAATTACAGGTAGTGAAGCAAGTGTAATAACACTAATCAAATTCAATATGAGAAAATATTTTGACATGACATATATCTGTCTTATACACTACGGGTGTAGAAATTTGGCAAACAGGTAGCAACATTTTTGTCTCACAAACAAAATATGCTAGGAGTTTGTTGGACAAGTTCAGAATGACATATTGCAAAATATCATCTACACCTATGGATAAAGGGTTTAAACTTTTGTCCCAAACTAAATCTAAGGCATTTAATGAGTTAGTATACATGAAACTAGTGGGTATATTGATATATCTTACAACCATTAGACCTGATTTGAGTTTAGTTGTAATCTTCATTTCCATATTAATGACAACGCCAAAGGTAGAGTATTGGACAACAACGAAGTGAGTGATAAGATATGTGGAAGAGACACTTGAGTTTGGCATTTTGTACAACATAAGCAAAGACCATAGGTTGTGTGGGTATATATATTAAAATTGGCAAGGTTCTATTGATGACAAAAAATCCACTTTTGGATATTTTTTCATCCTTGTCATAGGTGAAATCACATGGACCAACAAGAAGCATCATGTAATATCTCTTTCATCAACATAAGTAGAATATTGAGGAGTAGTGAAAGGAGCAAGCGAGGCAGTTTGGCTCAGGAGGATTCTCTCAGATATGCAAATGCAACAAACATAGCCAACACCCCTATTATATGACAAGAAAGGGGTGATGAAACTTTCCAAGAATCCAGTCTTCCATGAGAGTACCAAACATGTTGAGGTACATTTCCACTTTGTCAGGAAGCTAGTAGAAGATGGATCTATCAAGTTGCAGTGTTTTCCTACAGAGGATCGAATTGTAGACATTATCACCAAGGCTTTGGTTCCTTAAAAATATGTAAAATTATGAGATAAGATTGGTGTGGTTATTAGATTGACCATTAAGGGAGGGTGTTAAAATAAATTTTATTTTATAATGGTCAGCTAGATATTAGACTTAGGCATTAATAAATTCAATTCAACTTTAGGTTAGTTTATGTTTTTATATCTTATTTCATTTTATTGGTTTATCCCACATTCATAAAGTGGATTGACTCAACTTGATTGTAGACCTATATAAGAAATCTTTCTCTTTCTCATTTTAGATACAATACAGAGAACTCTTTCGAGTTATATTGTTTTTCTTTATGTGCTCGATTTTCGTAATATCTATGGAACCTAGCCCTAGTAAATCTAGATAACTTCATTGAAATAGGAAGCATTGTCACAACGCACTTTAATGAAATATATTAGTAGGTGAAGGTTTTGGTGTCGTTGTATATGGGCCCAATGTCTTGGTAGACAAATTGGCATTTCTAGACACTCTACAAAATATGGGTGTATCTCTAAAAGAAACATCATGGATCATTAGAGGGGATTTTAATATGATCACTTTTCTTATGGAAAAAAGAGGGGGGCATAAGCCATTTGGTAAATGATAGTACTAAATTCAAAGATACAATTGCAAATTTGAGATTGATAGACATGGTTATTAGCCATGGATACCACACCTAGAATAACAAAAGGGGAGGGGTGAATAAAATAACAATGAGATTAGATTGCTCTTTCATCTCAAAATATTTAAAAAATGCAGGAGCATCTATGACAACATAAATTCTTCTAGGAGCAGGATCTAATCATTGGCTAGTTTTCTTCTCATGGGACAACATTGGCCCTCCTAGACCTAAAAACTCATTTTTAAATATTTATGTTTGGATCATCCTAAGTTTAAAGAAAATACAGAGCACCAATGGAGGGAGAGTGAGCCAAAAAAGGAACTCTAATGTATGGATTTCAACAAAGACTGAAGAATTTGAATATCAATCTCAAATCATGAAACAAATAAGTTTTGGGGAATATCTTTCAAACCCAAAAATATCTAGAAAAACAAATGGATGAGGTTTGTCTCTCCATCATCGAGGAAGGAAGGAATCAAGACTTGATTCAGAAGGAGGAAACCCTCAAGCATGTAGATAAAACTCAGAGGGAAGAAAGAAGAGAAACTTTGGAAGAAAAAATCAAGAATCAAATGGCTCAAAGAGGGAAACATAAACTCTAGTTTCTTTCATAAATCCATGATCAACATAGGGAACATAAAAAAGTATTTTCTTTGTAATTTTCTTAAAGGAACAAATTGGAGACTTATGGGGAAATGGAGGAAAAACTCAAATCATACTACCACAATATCCTATTAGAATTGGTCATAAAAAAGATAGGAAGCCATGGAGTCAGTTTTGAAACATATTCCCGAGTTATTAATTATGGATCAAATGTTAGTTTGATGAGAGAAATTACCATAGATGGAATAGAGACAATGGTTATGGATATGGATTCAAGGAAATCTCGAGGACAAGATGGGTTCACAACATAGTTCTTTCAAAATTATTGGCTAGTGGTAGGCATATATGTATGTAAGGTGATGTACAACTCTATATAAACACAAGGAATTCTTCAAGCGCTTAACTCAACCTTCCTCACCTTTATTCTAAAGGGAAAAATAACCCTCTCTTTGGACAAATTTAGGCCCATTTCACGGTGAAATTTGATCTATAAAATTATTTCCAAGATCATTGCTAACATATTGAATCCCATCATGAACAACATTACCTCAAATAAATAAGGTATATACATAGAGGGGTGATAGATTCTGGATGGAATCATTGTAGCACATTAGACCATGCATTCCTTGAAAATGTGTGTTAATTAATCTTGACATGTCTAAACCTTTTGATCATCTTAACTAGGATTTTGTTGTTCAAATGATTTCTGCCTTTGGATTTTATCAATCCTTGATCCAATATTGGGTCAAACATTTGGTCTCTTTGTCTTTATTTGATATCTTAATTAATGGATCAACCTCTGCCCCTTTTAACCCTTCTTGTGGCATCAGATAAGGAGATGCATTATATCCCTTCTTATTTATCCTAATGGCAGAAGGCCTAGGTTGAAGTCTATGTTAATAAATTTTCGATGGCAATCTAAAAGGCATGCACATCCATAATTAGATTGATCCCCTCTCATATCTACAATTTACGGATGACACTCTCTTGACAGGACACCCCTCTACCTTGGAAGTCTCATATATGAAGTACATCCTTAATACATTTATTCTTTTCTCAAGCATGGTGATAAATCATTGGAAGTCTCTTATATTTTTATTCAACACTCCTTTGATTACTCAACATATCATTATTAGAATCCTTGGCTTCCAAAAAGGATCACTTCCTTCAAAAAACCTAAGAGATCCCCTCATTCTAAATGCTTTAAGAAACATCTACTATGAAGATATTATATCCAAACTTGACCTCAAGCTCAATTCTTGGACCTTTTTGTCCCTCAATCATCCAAGTAGGGTTAATTTTCTCAAATTTGGTATGTAGTCTATGCCATTGCACCTCTTCTCGATGTTGGTTGCTCCTTTGAAGATTCCCAAATAAATGAAAAGTATTCGACATGTTAGCCTATGCAATCCTATATAATCATGAATGTTGTGAACCAAGATAAGTGAATCAACTACAATTCTGTCACATCCCTAAAAATGCCTGAAAACTCAATAAAATGACAAGCTACAATCGACATCCCAATCAACAATGTTTTTTCCAACTCTGCCATCTATAGACTGTGGTTTCCCATCTGGAAATTTTAAGGCTACCATCTATGGACTATTGATACCCATATGGAATATTTTGTTTGCTTAAGTTATCCATATACAAACTATTGATGACCATATGGAAATTTTGTTTTTGATGTCCATCCATCATATTTTTTTTTTGTTTTTGTTGTCAAAACCTTAAATCTGACAACCATATATATTTGAATTTTGTGTTCTATTTATTAAAACGACACTCTTTCCTATGGGGAGGTCCAAAGAAAGACATGAAATGAAGCCTTCTGGCATGGGACAAAGTTTGCATGCCCAAAAATATAGGAGGCTTGGGAATCAAGTACCTCGAAAATCTTAGCAATATTCTAGTAGGAAAAATATGGTGGCATTGGTTAAATAGTAAGGAAGAATTCTACAGTCAAATTTGGAGAAAAAAATATGTAGCAAAAGTAGAAGAACATGACCTCGATAAAACAAATAGTTTTGTATTAGGCTCGCTAATTTGCAACAACGTATGGAGGAACAAAAAAATTGTTCGTGCTCATTATTTCTAGGAAGTTTGAAATGGGACTTCTACACTCTTCTAGGATGATTCGTGGTACCATTTGGCCACATTAAATGGGAATATCTCTCTCTCTCTCTCAAGTAGATGAATAAGTTTCAATAATGGGTAAGAAATTCTTAGATGGGGTTAGAAAGGAGAATCCTCTCTCTCTCTCTCTCTCAATTAGATGAATAAGTTTCAATAATGGGTAAGACATCCTTAGATGGGGTTAGAAAGGAGAAGGGACATTTTTAGTCAAAGAATCCTACACTATGGAAGCAGGTTATAACTCTATAGAAAAAGATAAAATATGGAACCTTGAGGTGTGGCCAAATATATCTACTTTACTTTGACATCTAGCTAGGACGAATCACTAGTACATTTGGGTCAAATTCCGATGACGCGTTCGACGCAATTGCCACTTTTGATTGTCGGGACAATGACAAACAATGGACCCCCTAAAATGTCATTTCACATGATGCCACTTTTTCGATGACATAGATATCATCTCTATTGCGAAGTTTCATATGGACACATGTCATATCAGATTTGACTGTCCAAACCCCATATAGTTGTCGCTACAACGACGTCAAAGACATTGGAATTCCGACATCCAATTTCATCAGTCTCCACTATGTGGATGCCATGGGACCGACGTTACCATATGTCATAATTCAGACTTATAGTAACATCGCTCAATCGATGACAAGTTATATATGGCCGACATTGGTGCCATGGGAGCGACGTTACCATACGTCGCAATTCAGAATTATAGTAACATCGTTCAACCGACGACATGCTATATATATCCGACGTATGTGCCACATGAGCGACGTTACCAAACATCACAATTATGATGTCATGAAGGTATTTAAAAAAAAATGTCAATTTATTTTTATTTTTTTGATATTTTTTAAATTTTGCAACTAGAAAATTTTAAAATGAAGTAATTCCCTTGTATCATCCTAATAAGGGTATATAGTGAATAACCTGTTTAGTGATACTAATACAAATATATGTAATCATTGAATATGGACTAATACATATGATAATACCATACAGGTGTTATGTTGCCCTTGTTATATCGGCTTAATGAACATGATAGTACTTATATTATTATCTCTACTAGTTACCTATGATAAGGTAATGAAACCCATATATATACTTTTCTCATATCTGATTACTTGATATAAGCTCATAAGTTTCCATGTTCTTACTTCACAACTTTCATATCACAACAATGTGATAAGTTTATATGTGGTGTTGAGCTTAACCCTATGTGTTTATCTGTAATCAATTACACAAATTAATAGTAATGGTTATGATGTACTTAAGTTGGGAATCATAGTAATCAATACAAGCATGTGATATGTACTGGTACACACAACCTATATGTTGAATATGATAGTAAGCACTTCTTATTATGATAGCTTAGTTATGATTATTACTATGGAGATTACACTCTTCTATGTATTATAGTTGTACCAATATTAGGTAATTACAGTGAAAGTCGTGTAATACAATCTGACCTATATGAATAATTACACATAATAACTAAGGTTCAACATATCACTTACAACTTACATTGGTTCGATATAAATTATATATGACATGCTTATTTCACATAATCTATGCCCTTTATATATACATTTAATGATCTATCCCTATTCAAGAAGATGGAACTCATACTATTGTGATCATACCATATTCATACCTATCAACTTATGATAATAGAAGTGATTCCCGGGATTTACTTGTGTTTCTACATATGAGATACAAGGATATTTGTACGAATATGATGTAAGCTTATTTCCATTCACCTATATGTGGTAATGTGAATGCCCCTTTATTCCATATTCATTACACTCATCGGGTACATACATCACACAATAGGAGTAAATAAGGATATACAGGTATTACTAGTTCATGCATAAGTAATGGTTACCTTATTACAATGATCACTTACATGTTATAGTTATAAGGGTAATGATACTATCATAGATAAAGAATGGGCTTGTATTACTCACCATATAAATAGGTTCATCATAAGCAATGGAAATCTTAGATATAAGTATGTAATCATACCAGTAGAAGCATAGTTAAACAAAGCAGATCATTACTTATTAGTCATGTTAAAGATTTATTCGAATCATAGTACTTGTCTGAATTAGACATGTCATGTTAGTCTAAATTGAACACACGGTATCCATAACCAATGTGATTAGATTCAATATGGATTAGCTTATAGTTAATAGTTGATGTCATTGCCTCAATAAGATTGGTATAATACAAGTAATAAGCCAGTTAGTCTTAATATTCATATTTTATCTTCCTAATAATGATACCACTCTAATAATACATAAGCTTCATAGTGAATTCGATAAGTTGTAGATACGAGTTATTCTTTGAGTGACATATCACGTAGTTTCCATAACAAGAGCTTAGTAATAGAGAGCTTAGTATGATTCCAAGAATTGTGTTGTTTAGTGATGTTTGATATAGGCTAAGAATAGAAAGAAGAATAGTCACAAGAAGGTGTGAGGAGGCTTCCTAGAGTAGTGTGCCCTTGGTCAAAGTCATAGGAAAATTGTTAGAATTAGGGAAAAATAGAAACAAATAATGCCTTTTTATTTTTTTGTTCACAAGATCGACATATATGAGAAAATAAATAAACAGATCTAAATTAAATTCTGAGTATGAGTGAAAAGACAAACCTCAAGCTTACCTCCTGATCTAAGAAAGATGTACATGTCACATGTGTGGATGAAAACATTTATAATATGCTCAGAAATAGTTTTAGGTTCATGGATCAAACCTCTAGGGTTTGATCTCTTTCATAAGGACTTAGGAACAGTTTTTCTAAGGTATAGACCATCACAAGACAATTGCAGCAAGTACTCCACAAGAAGGGACAACAAGGTATTGACCATAGCTGATAAAACAAAACCAGGTACCCCACAAGAAGGGAAATCAAGAACTCCAAAAACCGAGACAACAAAACTCTCCATATAAAACAAGAAAACCCTCCATAAAAAATAGTCCATATATATCAAACCCTCCATAAATGAAAATAAAGAAGCATTCGATAAACACTCCAACCAATACCAAGACGATTACAAAACTCAGATTTGAAATTGTTACACCAAATGGGGAGGTTGCACCAACAAAATCATATCTGAAACTGTTACATCAAATGGAGAGGTTGCACCAACAAAACTCATATCTAAAATTGTTACATCAAATAGAGAGGTTGCACCAACAAATGAAAATTAGATCTAAAAATGTTACATCAAATGGAGAGGCCGCACCAACAAAAAAAAACTCAGATCTGAAAAGATAGTCCAAAAAGGAGGTTGCACCATCATCAAGAGAGAACAACTGAGGTGGTTGCAACAAATATGAGAGTGAGGAGTGAGTGAGTGTGAGTGTAATAGAATTCTAGAGGGTAGGGTCTTATTTATAGTTAGGGAGAGGGTTTATGGAAATTTAAAATTATAATTAATATTTCCATTTGATTAATATAAATAATAATTAAAATGTCAATTACTATTAATATTAATTATAAAAACCCTAAACACATATAAAACCCCAATCACATAAATAAAACCTCAATCACATAAAACAACAAGGGGGTACCTTTTAAGACAAAATCAAGGGGGGGGGGTCCATAATGGAAAAACATGTCCACATGAGTCTCATAATGACCTATAAACGTTATCATCACTTCATAAGGGGGTCCATCAATAATGTGGTCATGTCCATATTCATAGGCACTCCTAGGTCTCATGAACCATCCCAAGAGAGAGGAAGAAGATCACACATCAACACATCTTGGTAATACACTAAGATCTACCTGGTCAAAGAATAGGTTGCCCCAAAACACATATGGGGGCCCTAGAACACATCTAGGGTCTTATCCACCAAGGTAGAAGACCAAGGATAAAACCATGCATTAGGCAAGGGTTCCCTGGAACACGTCCAAGGGCCCTAGAACACATGTAGGGACTTATATCAATCACTAAGGAACACATCCAAGGACCAATCCAAGAACTTTGCAAGGATTCCTTGGAACACATCCAGGGGCCCTAGACACATCTAGGGACTTATATCAACCACCAAGGAACATATCCAAGGATTATTCCAAGCACTGAGAAAGGATGATACCTTAGGAACCTACCATTTGGATGACATTTGCTTCCCAGAAGGAAGTGAGAAGATGCCTAAAGTTCCCAATGATAGATCTAATCAACTTTGGGTTTCCCCCAAAGATAGTTTGCTAAAGACTGGTTCACACTTCTCATTATCTAATTCAATACATCTTGATACCTTTTTATACAAGAAGGATGTTAAGTAAAGTTCTTTTTAGCTTAAGATTGTTTCGGTGGAAGCTCTAATTTTTGCAACCCCATCATAACCCAAAAACTCACTCCCTTTGACCTAATTTGTCCTCTAGTTTATGATGGTTATATTGAGTCTTGCACTAAAGAGAGGAGATGTTATAACCATGTTAGTTTAATTTAGATAGATAGACATACTACTTAGCTTACATCTTATACCAAAGGAGCAAAATTGTATCGCCGTGTAAAGGAGGACCATTTGGAGGCGGAGAGATAGTGAGATTGCAATGAACCATTTGGAGGCCCATACGTCATGAGATTGCAGTACACCCGAGTTGAAATGGTCGTTTGAGGTGGAAATATGTGAGATTTCAGTGCACCCTTTGGAGTGTCATATCATATCAGATTATGATTAGGGTTATATTCTATATTTTATGGGAAGGGGTGGAGATCAGAAAATGTGTTGCAAAGAGAACATCATTCGCATTCATTTTCCCTTTGAATGAATTGTTCATGTATAAACTCAAAGAAAAATAGTTTTAATCAATTTTGGAGAGTTGGGGATTATGATGTCCAAAATTAACAAAAGTGATCTTTACCAGGTGGTGTGTATCATGTTCAAGTACATCCAAAATTCCTCCATTCTAATGCGACTTCCCACACGTGGGAATTTGGATATATTTCGAAGTTTCTTGATAATGTAGTTGAATATTTTCAAAATGGTGCAACTTTTGTCATTGTGGACAAAATTTAGAACCATAGGGACAATAGTCCAACTCTTATTTTCCAAGATAATGGAGGTGGAATGGATCTTGATTGCATGCATAAATGTATGATCTTGGGTTACTAAGTGAAAACTAATAGCACAACTATAGGACGATATGGAAGTGGATTAATTACAAGTACGATGAGATTAGGTGCAAATGTGATTGTTTTCAATCGCTTTGCTCATGGAATCCCTGCTACACAGAGTATTGGGATCCTTTCTTACACATTTTTGAGGAGAAATATTCACAATTGTTAAGGAATTCAGTTCTTTATGAGCATCAGATTGTATATTCCCATCAATAGAGTCCAAAAGAACTCTAGAAAATAATTAGAAACAAAAATTACATGAAGAGAAGATAGGATGTTCTCAAATTGAGATATCTCTCCTCCATCATGGCCTATGTGGTGTTGAATAAACATTTCCATTCAGACAAAGGTGAGGAAAATTTTAAGTACCCCACAATCCCAACAGTGTACACGGGTGGTTGGGTATATTACAATTGGTATCAGAGCCAATATTACAACACTAGGGGTTGTATGGGCTCAAGGGAAATGAATGGCAATGATTTTTGTGTTTATCATTTGAAAACGAATAAGAAAAAAACATGCTCAAAGACTTTCCACCTCAAACGACCATTTCAACTCGAGTGTACTACAATCTCATGATGTTTGGGCCTCCAAACGGTCCTTTCAATTTGGGTGCACTACAATCTCATAATCTCTAGGCCTCCAAATGGTCATAATTTTCATTTCAATAGGTTCCATTCCTCCAAATATCTTGTCACCAGACCCAGAGCTTGATGTAGACCCTGACCTAGATCACCACATAGAGATAGATATAGATTTAGACGCCGACCTAGAGCTTGATGTAGACCATGACATAGACCCCCCTAGCTCCATCTAATCCTAGGCATAACTTATATTCAATCCTTAACCCTATATTAACTCGACCCATGAGGAAAATGGAATATATTAATTTTTCTTTCTATGGAAATATAAGAGAGGAAGGATTGATCTAAAGTGTTTCTCTCAAACAAAGATACTTCATGTTAAAAAATGACTAGCAAATTATAATTAAATTTAAAAATTGGTACCTATTCAAAATATGTGATTTGCAGTTGGATCCAGATCTTTGTTCCATTATTTCACTACATCCACACCTCCAAACAATCATATGTCCATTTCATTGAATCCATCATTGTCTTGTGACTATTTTTCTGTCTCACATTCACTCTCTCCATCACTGAGAGTGAATGGGTGACAAATAAATAGTGATTTAACAATTATGGATTGAATGAAAGGGACATATGACCTTTTGGAGGTGTGGATGTAGTGAAATCATGGTAAAACGTTTGGGAGGGTAGGAATTACTTATAATTCTTACGATATTTTATTTTGATGGGGTGACGTATATGTGTAATAAAGGGAGAGGGATAGAAGGGGATGGAGAAAGAGAGATAGGGAGGTAGAGAAAGGTAAAGAGAGAGAGGGAAAGAGGGATAAAGAGAGGGTGGGGGAGAGGGAGA
>JZKD02S0356112.1:1974812-1987111 GCA_000966675.3 Picea glauca | reverse complement strand
AAAAATATCCACAATTTAATTACCTCTCAATTTCTTCATTGTACCTTTCCCCAACAACTGCTCCCTTTAAAAAAATTTGATGGAGTTCACATCCCAAATGCAATCCACTGCATGCATAGCTTGTGCTGCTAATTTAGGAAGATATTGACTAATATACACCATGGATTCATATACCATATATCCCTCCACCATAGAACCCTTGGGACGTGCTCTTTATCTAACCAAATCCTTCAATGATTTCAAGTGCCTCTCCACCATCCACATTGACCTTGTGTGTATAGGTCCACACATTTCAATCTCCTCAACTTGGTGTATGAGGTAGTGTTCTTGTGCATTGAAAAATGTTGGAGGTAGATACTTCTGCATTTCACACATTAGCCAAGGAATTTCTCACATTAGCCAAGGAATTTCTCTCTTCCAATACTTTATATAATCTTCATGGTTTTCTTTCAATGACAACCCTTTGCATATCATGACGTAATAAAATAACATGTTTCAACAAAACATATAAATACATATTACATTACAAGTAAAACACATGTCATTAAGTACAACAAAAAAAAGGATTTTTTTTTTTGCATATATATTGCAGCTACTTACCTCGTGTATTTTCCAAGATCATATATAACTTGTTTGAAATTGTTGTCAAAGTCGTTTGGGAGAGATAGAGGTAGAACATATTGTAACCATAAAAATGAATCGTTACTTGTTCAAAACTAGACAAAAAACAAAATCTCAAAAAATGTATACGACCAATATATAAATATGAATACTAAAATGATTAATTATCTTAATGATGGTATGCCAATCATGTGTTTTTACCCCACCAAATTCACCTTTCTTTGTTAAGATATTCTTTATGTTTGAACAAAACCTCGTGGGAAATTAATTTTTTGAATGACCTCTTTTACACCATTGCTTTGTTGCTCTGTTAATAACCATGGAAGGTTATTTTGTTCTCCATCGTTATTTGATCAGATCACACTTTTCATTGCATTATTGGCTTCCCGAATGTCATTACAAATTTTGAAAAAAAAAACTTTATCCCTCCTGCCATCTATGGTTCACCATAATGTTTCTGTCACATTCTTCCCGATATGCATTGTCTCAAATAAATTAACTATTTTTAGGTCCTTATAGTAAGGCAACCTCATGAATTGAGTGGGATAACATTTCATTCCTCTTGGAATCCCATTATTACTACCTTCACGATGAAGACATTGATGAAGCATAAAAAAAATCAGAACATTATTTATCAAATGCGGTAAAATAACATGAATAATTAAAATAAAATTTCAAAACATGATTCCATTTACGATACATAAACGAAATGTGTACCTTGAGGATTAATTATGTCATATACCAACTTCCATAGGCGAGGTGTCATTCTTTGTGGTTTTAGTCCAGTCTCTTATTTCCCATTGAAAATATCTTTTCCAGTAGTATGATACTTATGGTTCTTAGAGAGGAAGTGTCTATACTCATCAAACACCTCCTTTCCTAGATTTTTTGATCGACGAGATTTCATCTTAGGACCACAAACTGGACACGCAAATTTACCCTTTGTTTGAAGACCTACAATAGATGGATTAATGTGAATTATACACACACACACACACACACACACACACACACACACACACACACGGAATGATTATTTAAACAACACGCATGATATATTCAATTAATTATATACTATTCAAGTGTGCAGTATGAAACGTTACATACCACAAAAATGTGTTAGTCCTGGGGCATCATGAATTGTCCATAAAAGTATTCCACGACATTGAAATCTCTTATGCCTAATTGATTTACAGATGTCATACATAGTGATGCCCTCCCATAACTTTAGTAGCTCATCGATAATAGGCTTGATATACACATTCATATATTTAAATTGGTACTTACCTAATTGTTTTAAATTACACGAAATTACTACCATGGTATGCATATATACATAAATAAATAAATAAAAGATGTTATGCAAAAAAAAAAAAAAAATGAAAAATTTTAATTTGAAAAATTAATGTAAATAAATACCTCGAATAATCATTGTCAACATTATGTGCTCCCTCTTTATTGACATACAAGGAGGAATTTTATTGTTGATAAAAAAAATAGGCCACACTGAGTAAACTGACTGAAGCTCTCCAAATGGATTAACACCGTCAATTGCTAGTGAAATCCTAACATTATGAGGTTCATCTGTAAATTCTGGCCATTTTGCAGCAATTTCCTTAAATGCATAACCATCTGCAAGCATTTGAAGAGTGTCATCTTCAATTCTCTTTCATGCATGGTAATCCATAAACTATGATATTCTTTGGCACTTGAACAGTCACTGCAAACGTGGAATTATGAGAATATGTCAGAGAACCTTTCGAGGGACCATTTTTGTTACTTGATTGGTTCGATATCTACTGATACCACATACTGGGCATTATGTTTTCGACGCATATTGTCCATAATATATAATATGATCATTCAGACATGCATTTATACTTTGATACTCCATTCCAATGTATTTCATAATGGCATGTAAATCTCGATATGTGCAAGGTAAAATATTTGACGAGGGTAACAAAAATTCACATAACAATCTAAAACATAAAAGATAAATAATTAATGTAAAGAATAGTAATTGTAAATATTGCACTTTTATTTTACACATTAATTAACACTAAAAAAATGGGGAAAAGTCAACCTTTATGTAGATGTTAAGAAACATATTACATACATTAGGATCTATGTCATACAAGTGTTTGACAAATGATTCATAACTTTCAAGTTCACTAGCAACAATGTAGTGGAGAGAATATTTTCTCTTGACCCTTTATAAAGTTGTTTATTTTCCTTTTAAATCAGAGGTTTATCATAAATATCATCACTACTATCCCCGTGATCCTCATCTGGATGATCGAATAAGTCTTGGATCATTTGATTTGTCCCATCATCTTGAACTATGTTATTATTGTCATCTACTTCCACGGGATCATTAACTTGATCTTCATTATCTGCTTCAAGTTCTTCATCTTGTACTACAACATCATTTCTACTAGTACTTGGTGCTTTGTGCATAAAGTTAGGGGGGGAATCTAACTTTATAATTACAAACAATCATGAAAAATTAGTGCATGTATAAAACAATATAAAATTTTGAGAATAAAATAAATATTAAAACAAATAATGAATGTATATATAGCTAATTACCATGGGACGATATTCATTTGATCCCACGTCCATGTGCCCATATTTTCTACAATGTTTTTTAGCTATTGTTATTAAAACTCTTTCAGGACGTCTAATACAAAAATTGCAAGGGAAATAACATTTATCATCACCCTTTTCACCCTCTTTAATTCTTTTCCCAGCTCTAATGTTTTCTGACATTCTTCCCACAGACATTTACTGAAAAATTACATGTTTTTTGTTCGCCAAGAAGACCTGCTTAAACCCCTTTTGAAGTGTCGTTATTATAGCAAACTTGTCGCAAAATCCATAAAATGCAACATATTTATATATTTTATAACGTCGTAATTTTGATGATAGTTGACCAAGTCAAAGTTGACTTGGTCAAATACTAGGTGATCTTTGGGAGGGGGGAAACCTAGTTTCCATAACGTCGCAAGTGCGATGACTATTTTACCAACGTCGCAAGAGAGACAAAAATCCAATGATGTCGCAATAGTGACATGTGTTTGTATTACGTATCACTTGCGACGTTATCGAGCAATATGGAGAAAAAAATTTAAAATTTTCTCTATTTTTTGATAATATGGTCAATTTTGTCCATAACCTCGCAAATAGAACATCGAAAATTTTCCAATATGTACTAGTGAAGGTACTACCATGGGAAAAAATTCAATCTTCCAAATGTGTAAATTGGAACGGGAATCACTAGAAAAACTATTTCATTAATGTCATCAAGCAAAGTTCTTGTGAGTTATAGGAGCAATTATCTTGAGGTAGTCATATCACAAGAGGAATGACATCTCAAAAAAAATAAAAGGATGGAGATGTTCTCCCTTTGAGAGTATGATCTGAAGTAAATTTTGGCACTTGTTTCCTAGATTCCTCCTCTAGGGAATTTGGAAACAAAGGAACAAACACATATTTAAAGACAAAAGGAGGGATGGGGAGAAATAAAGGAAGGAAATACACCAACATATCAAAGAATTAGACTCTATCACAAAGGCTCATCATAGGCACAATTTTCCACCATAATGTGACTTAATACTTGTTTTTGACCATATTTAATAGTAAGTCATGGATATTTTTTCATGTTTCTTGGTAAATGTGTTTTGAGGTGGAATTTTGTGTATATTATGTCTTTTTTCTCTAATATCTATACCTAAGTATGTGTGTATCACCAAGTAGGTTGAAATTCATGAGTCAAGAGAACTCAAGGGTGCCAACATCCTAAAAACAGGGGATTTTGTCTCCCTCAGAGCATTGCCAGCCAAGAATCAAGGGGCGTTTTCCCCACCTACATCTAGAGCGCTCATTGTTCATTAATATCCACTTCTGATTAGCAAGAGTTCGAGATATAGATGGGATTGACTAAGATCCCTTATTTCCCCACTTCTCTTATCAATCTAAGCAAGGAGGTCGAACTCTCAAGATTATATATAGACCTCTAGCTTATGAGAGAAGGAGACAATTTTTTTGTTATATTCTACTAAAACTTTTCTCTAAAGACTTTTGTTGAAGACTTAGAACCTTTTTTCTCTCAATGTATTATTGATGTTAATGGAATAAATATGGTCTTGTTTTCAACTTATTAGATTTTTCTCAAGGTTCCTTATGCTTCTTGGGTAGGGCCCACTCAAGTGGGCTCAAGGACCCTGTTGAAATTTCTTTAGTTTTTATTTATGTTAAGACAGTGATTAGTTAGCATTTCATTTCTTTTTGAAGCTTAATGTAGTTTTACATGATTAATTTTTCCTTATGTCGGGTTATCGTTAATTGGTTAGTTACAACAAACATCTTGTACAAAGATTCAATAACCTATTAGAACACTCATGGGTGTCTTCCCAAGACAAATAACCTCAGATCTTTTCCATTTTATTATAGTCTAGCTTTTTTTATGCTTTAGAAGACTTACACTATATTTCTAGGCTTCTTTTTGGCTTCATGTAGGAGTTTCCTGTAGAAACTGCACAGTTCCTGTAGAAATTGTACAGTTCCTATATAAACCTTATGTAGGATTGTTTTAGTTCTAGATTTCAGTTTATCTTAATCTTCTTTTCATAAGAACAACAATAAACATTGAAAATACATACGACTTTTTATTGATCAAAGGGTTAGGCATAAATTAACTTGTTTAGTCTATGTGTTGGGTTATCTTTCTTTTAATTACAGTTTTAAGTCATACACTAGAATACCTTCATCTTATGCTTTCAACTTTCTCTTTATGTTTTAGTATACTTTATTTACTTCCATTAGAATAAATTCCTTTTTAGCACTATAGATTAACTGTCTTTCCAAATTAGTGTGTTTTTTATTCAAGCCATAGTTAAAGTTGTTTTCTGCCATTTCAGTTTCTGCACAATTTCATGCATTCCAAACGTTTGATCAGTCTCAGACCTATACTACTATCAATGCATATTGCATATACATTGCACAACACCTCTTAAGTTTGTACGAACCTTGGGTTGACAAATTAAAGTAATATCCAAGGATACAATAGTATTATTGTTGTTATTCCTAGGGCCATCACTTTTTGGCATCATTGTTGGGGAGGTGTTAAGTCTGCATATAATTTTTATTTTTTGTTTTTCTTTGTGTGACTTGGAGAAGTAGAGAAGATACCTCAATCAAGAGGCCAACCTCACTATAGGGTTTTTGTAGTGTAAAATCCCAATTTCTTTCACTTTGTGTGAGTATTGTTAGCTCCTTGTCACACTCTTTTGCATTAAAAAAACAAAACAAAAAAACAATAGTTTTACTTTCTTTCAATTTCATGAATGACTAGAGCTAGATATAGGAAAGGAAATTTTTTTCTAAAAAAACCCAACCCAACAACAGGTCCAAGCAATCTAGATATTGGCCCTGAAACAATTGAAAGTTTCTTGGAAAGGGAAGTTAGAGAATTTAAAAATCTTTCAGAGGAAGGAAAATCTCCCTCACCTCATGTCATGGCTAGTGAAGAAGAGATATTTGAGTTCCACATTCGGGAATCCAATGGAGAATCCAATATGAAAAATATTAATCTATCTACATTACCTCATTTTCATGGGATTGTTTATGAACATCCTGACACTTTCTTGTTTGAGTTTGTAGTTATATGCAGGACATATGATTATACTACTTGTTATCACACAGATTGTGTTGACTCACAAACTCTCCAAATAACCATCAACATGTAAATAGTTGCAAGGCATAATTTCTAAAATTTATTATCTATGATATATAAATATTTAACTATAGGTGGGACCCCCTAGGGAAAAAGAATGGATGTTTAATTTCAATTATTTCCCATGATTGAAAATTAATTCTTTACTGAAACAGTCTCTTCTACATTTCATTGTGGTATTGTTTTCTTCATCAATCTCATTATGAGTTTTATCATACAAAAGAAAATGGTTCTTCTCATTAAACTTCAAATAGTCCTCCATATTACATACATTATGTTCATAAATGCTATATGAAGGTCACAAGAATATTATGGAGTTGTCAAAAGATTCTTTTGTTTACAACTAATATGTCCAAACAACATATTTGTCATAAGTTTGGTCTCTGGTTACATGGCACATTTAAAAGGAAATCAAATCCACTATGAAAATTTTATGCATGGTATATTTAATAGCTCATCATATATGAAAACCTTGTTATCCAAATACCATCACATTCATATGGTAATTGTGGTTCTATATCATAAGGGGTGACACGTTGAAGTTAAAGGGTTTGAGGTCTTTTAAACATAGTGCATATGATATGAACTCAACGTTGAAATTGTATAACAATTGTTATATCTTGAAGCTTGCTTTTATCATCTTGTTTCATATATATATGCTAGTCGTGTTGTTTATTTGCAATGAATGTGGTTTAATTAAAGGACCGAGGTTGGTGAGTTTTGGTTGTCATTCAGGTTGGAATTGAGTTATTGTTTGATGACATGGTTATACAACACATGATACTTCCATAATTGGCATGGTTATATGGCATGTGATTGATGGTTGTTGTTAGTGCAAATATGATTTGGATTGGAAAGTTAATGTTTGGGAATGTGACGCTCCATGCATTCAATGCATGAGATGCATAATTTTAGTTGATATTGTCACCCTCACAATGTTTTGGCATTTTATTTTGTCATTTGAGAGTTGGGAGCTTTAGAACGATGGAGTTGTCTAAGACCTAGATGCATTATTGTTGGTAACTGTAACTCTTATTTTTCAGAGGTATAGAAGCACTAAGGAAAGGTATGCTTACATAGCTCATTCCCATCAAATGCATGTCTTTATTTATAGTTATAGTTTGGTAAATAGATTTGTTTGATTGGTGAATGAGCATGTTGTTTGATTTTTGGAATCATTTTGTTACATTTATAAGGAATTTGACTAAGTTCCATAGTTTTGATGTTAACCGTCATCCTAAAAATGTACATATCCAATCATGGTTGTGTGAACTTGTTGTATATAACTTTATGGATCATTTTCATTAATTTTTTTCTTTCCTTAAATTCAAAGGCACTGTAATACCACTTTCTCCTTTTGTTATGCTCAAGCTTGGGTTAGAAGGTGTAAAAGTCTCTTGGGTTTTTCCTCTATGAATATTTCATTTCCTATTTAAGGGTTCTTAATGTTGAAATACTGTAACTGCAAAGAGTATTCTATTTATTTTTGAGTCATTATTCATCTGATCAATCCCCTTTTGTGGATTGATCATGTCGGGCATTGCAATTGACCAAATTCCCTTTTGTGGATTGGTCAAACCCTAATTGTATTATGCAAATTAAGAAGTCGGCCCCTAGGCCTAATTAAAGTGGTTTTAACCACTAAGAATACAAGTCGGCCCTGCCCAGTGAAGAGACACCTTTACAGTGTCTGTCAGCTTGTATAAATAAAGGAAGCCAACACCTCATTATCTCACTCACTCATTCACTCATCAAGTGCGCAAGTTTGTTAGTTGTAGTTGGGAGAAGAAGGAAGAGAGAGGTGCATTGCTCAGTGTTGGATATTCTCTAGTGTCTTGGTTTATTGTATTGGCATTGTATTGGCTATCTATATTAAGGAAGTTTTTGCTGGGTTTTCTCCCCCATGAGGGTTTCCCAGGATAAATGTTGTGTATCTTGTGATTTTGTTTCTCTCAGTGATCCTACCTATGTTATTGTTATCTAGTAAATTGAAAATAAACCTAATAATAACTACGAGCTTAACATGGTATTAGAGCTAATCTGAAGATACCACCTTTCACTAGATAAGAAAAAATGTCATTGTTGTCATACAAGAAAATTAGGGATTTTTTTTGGAGAGGAATTTTTGTCTAAATACCATATAGAAAAGTGCTCCCTACCTTAGTGAATCTTTTGGCAGCTTGAGCGCACCTTTTCAGTACACAAAGCCTCCAGAAAGTCAAACCCTAGTTTTGAATGGTACCAGAAAACCAGAAAACTAGAAGTACTAGAAAACCAAAAGTACCAAAAAACCAGGAAACCAGAACCAGTACCAAAAGTACCAGTCCATATTTCTGCAAGTCAAGTTTCAAGGGGGAAAACTTGAAATTTTTGAAATCTAACAAGTCCAACAAACTCACCTCAGCCTAGTACATCTAGACCTTAGATCAAAATTTCAAATTTTGAAGTTTGAAAAATTAGGGTTTTCTCACAAAACCCTAAGTTGCAGTTGTATTTGTAGTTTTAGAATCAATTGCAGTCACCCTTGAAGTTTTTAAGAGATGTTAATTATTATTGTTGCTACCAGATGGTGCCACTACTTGCAAATACTATCAAAGGTATGTATTAACATATGTTTAAATTGTTAATCGATAAAGGGTATTTGTAGGAGAAGGGATCTCTTGCCATAGATCTAGAAGGATCTCAGATCCAACACATTCAGAGGAATAATGCAACCCAGGTTTTATTATTCTGGTATGCATCTATTTGTTATGACATTATTTTGATCTAGGTTGCATGTTGAAGCTATGACCATCATACTAGCCTTTGGTAACAAAAAGAAAAAAATTCAAGGTATTAGATGGATTAAAGTTGAAGATCATAGAGTTTATTCTCTAACCCAACTGTCTATCAAGATAGCATATTGTATTAGTATAGAAGACAGGTTGAATAAATCACTTATCATCTTGAGTGAAGGAGACTTGGAAGAAAATAAACAAATTCATTCTTAAGGACAAGACTCTAGGTTCCATGTTTGATTAATTAAGTTGATAAGATTCAAAGTTGCACATGAAGAATTGATAACTACCCCATTATAAGCAAACAATATAGTTGAGGAAGCAATCTTTGAAAAGTATTATACTTGGTAGCGTGTGAGCATATTGAGATAAATTCTTAAAATCATTTACCAGATACAACTAACATCTCCTTTAGGAGAAACTTCTTGTGTTGGTTCCAGGTTACCATGGATGAATGTTTGATCACAACACTAGCAGAGTTTTGACCTCATTCTTTATTTTATTTCTTACTTTTGATATTTGTTTCGGGAAGGTCACAAGTGATATCTCTAATGAAGCTACTGTGACAATTATTCATGTTATTGTTTTATTACTATTATCTAAAGAGTATTATTCTTGATTGTTGTTTTGTTGACCTTGGCTCCAAGTCACAGGTGATAACCCTTATGAAGCTATAGTGAAGGTTGCAGAAGGAAACAGATTAGATGAGACATGAAGCAGACTACCCAAGTCGTGTACATGATGGTATACATCCATGTACCAAAGAAGATGAAGAAGAAGCTATTTTTTAGATCCAGAGTATCTCATATGGAGATTGATTGTAAGGAGAAGAAGGCTCCAAAGATGACCAAACATTAGAACAATAACTCACATAAGACTTGGTCAAAGGATAATGGAGCCACCTTGACAGGAAGAAGAACTCATTTAAAGTCTGACCCAGCCTTTCATATTTATAATTAATATTCAACATCAAGTATACCCTGTAAGAGGTGATGAAGTCCTTGTAGACTCACAAGAAATCAAGAGTAAGCCTGATCTCAGAAAGGATTAGATGAAGAGACAACTTCCAGGATTGGGAGATAGATTCCATGAGAATACTAGATCGTAGCTTCAGAAACTTCTAGGAGATATGAAATCTCCTGAAAATATTCCCTTGTTTCAGTGACAGAGAAGGAAGCTAGTCAGAAAAATTGGGATATGTATTTTTCCATGAGAATAAAAGAGAAGTCAGGGATGAATTCCAAGATTGATCTAACAGATCAAGCATGTTGCAGATGTAGAAATATTGATGTGTGTCCAAAGGATTCTCCCAGCAAGAGGGAGAATATTATGATGAGACACTTACTCCAGTAATTGAAGAAATAGTTCTAGTGTTCATGAAGACAACCAGAACAACCATGATTCATATATAGTATGAGATGCAGGGGGGAAAATCCCCATATTTAAAATTGAGTGGCACTTGGTGCAGTACATTAGTTGGGTCATTAACACATGACTACAATACAAGATAGAGTTACCTCCATGAAAGAAGAAGAGATACCTTCAGTATCAATTATTGAGACACTCTCAGTTTCGGATGAAGTTGTTTCCATGATGGAGTAGAGGAGTTACTCCCAAAATTCAGCAGTCACAGTGAGAATGGAGAAACCATTCTTAGCTTCAGAGAAACTGCAAGTGCAGAGTCCCAGTTCCAGAAGGAATAGTTAAAGAAAGAGGAGAGGACATACTCTCAAGCAATGAGATAGATAGTGCTCTACATAAAGCACATAGAGATAGCACATGATTGTGGAGATTGAGTTACATCTAAGAAAGTGTACTAGGTTGGTACAAAGTGATGTGAAAAATTGATTTGAAGTTGAATATAGAAAGACTCATGTATGCAATTTGAAGCAAGCTCCTAGAGCTTGATATGGCAGAATTGACAGTTTCCTGATGAGCTTGGGATTTACCAAGAGTAAATTTGATTCTAACCTTTACCTCAAGGTTATGAATGATGAGTCGGTGATGTTTTTACTATATGTAGATGTTGTATTCTTGACAAGATGAATAAAATATCATCACATATTACAGAAGAAGCTTGCTACATAGTTTGATGAAATACCTAATGCATTATTACTTAGGTCTCGAAGTTTGGCAGAGCCCAGAGAAGATATTCCTTAACCAAGGGAAGTAAGTAGTTGAAATAATGAAGAGGTTTGACATGATAGAATGTAAATCCATGTACACACCCATGGAAACAAAGTTGAAGCTCCTGGTAGATACTTCGTCAAAATTGGTTGATGCTACTCTATACAAACAAATTATTGGTTCGGTGATGTATCTGACAAATACCAGGCAAAATATATGGTTTTTACTTGTGTTAGTGTCTGGTAGAACCTAGACGTGTTCACCTTGATGATGAAAAACATGTGATGAGATACTTTAAGGGTACATTGGGTTTTGGTCTCTGTTATAATAGAGATCATGACTTCAGACTGAGTGGTTATACCGATTTAGATTGGGTTGGAAGTGTCTCTGACAGAAAGAGCACCTTAGGATGTTGTTTCAGTCTGGGTTCTATTAGAAAAACAGATCCGTGGAGAAATAAAATAAAACAAATGCAGAAAAAAAACATAGAAAACACAAAATACAAGAGAGACACAGATTTACGTGGTTCATCCAGTGTGGGCTACGTCCACCAGAGAAATTTCCAGGTCCTTGCTTTATTATTATCCAACAAATGAAGGGATACAACCTACAACAAAACCCGCTGTAACTTCCTCTTCTCTTTCTCTCACAGTCTCCTCTCTCAGAATACAATATTCACCATCCACCATAGCCGCAATACATTTCCCTCATAAAAGAGGGTTTCCTTCTAGGGCAAAAAACCCTATCATAATCTCTACCGTTAGATTTGTGACCTTATAATGAATGGTCCAGATTTACAATGAAATTACAATATACTTTTATAAGGAAATTTTTGCTTCGGGGGCTTTGCCCCCGAACCCCCATCGGGGGATGCTGCCCCCAAACCCCCGCTGGGGGCCCGCATGCCCCTAGACCCCCCAGCCGAGGGGATAGGCCCCCCGGACCTCGCAGAGGGGGTACCCCACCTCTGCACTCCCCCACGTGGAAGAGTGTACATACTTCTGGGGTGTAAATACTTCATGGGGTATAAACATGGCTGA
>JZKD02S0356112.1:1940533-1953346 GCA_000966675.3 Picea glauca | reverse complement strand
TGGATTGTTGACTATGTAACCCTGTAACCCCCTGTGTGCAAAGAAAACAACAAGTGGGAGAATGTTGGGTATGTGTTATATTATTTGCACGAGTAGTAGTGTCTGAGCGTCTGTGTTGGGTGCATAGATGGGTACAGGGGGGCAGTGCCCCCAAATTTTTTTTTTGCACTGATATGACATATTTCCGGGACCACATGATATTTAGGTGGTTTTTCAGCACATGGTTTTTGCCAATGGTTTTCTATTTTTGGTTAAGGAATTAGGGTTTTGGACTAATCTAGGTCATTGGGTTAGGGTTTTGGATGTCGTTGGCTCCTATATGTATATTGTATTGTAAATAATGTAACACAATGTATGAATATAATATATGCTGGTTTTCCCGGTTTGGGTTTCCAAGTGAAAAATCTCTGTGTAAATTTGCCATTGTATCTTTTCTATTCTTTTCTGAATATCAGTTTGCAGTAGATATTGTACAAGGTTAGAATTTACATAATCAACCCTTGCAAACAAGATTCCTAAATGTATCTTGACAAAGAGCCACTCAACCTCATCCTCCACTTGAAAGACAACCTTGGAAACCTCACCATATCATATCTGGTATACCTGTACAACCACATGTCTTTGTAGCCAGAAATCCTAGCTAATTATGGTTGGGATGGTGTTGTAAATCATCCTCAATTCCAAGCTCATGGATGGCCCATAGTCTCGTTGCCCTTACCTCCTCCGCCTAAACGGTATACCCAACACATTGAGTCAATAAATTCTCATGCTCATTCAACCCAATCATTGACAAGGCTAAAGTCGCAAGTCCAAGAACCAAAGTCTAGAAAAGGAAACTGGTCTACCCATTCTATTGAGTCTGACCAATCTATGCCATCTTCACACTCAACTACTTCTCACTTCTAACACCCAAAACTTGAGGACAAACATATTTTTTTTGGAGATATGCATCCAGAAGAATCAACAGCGAAAGGTAAAACATATATCCATGTAGATTTTCGGGTCCCCAAGGTAACCAAGTCTCAAGGAAGTGGACAGAGGCAAACTGTCTCACACGAGAAATATGATTTTAATTTCATGGTGTTGTTTTAAGATGGTATCACTGTTGGGATAGAATTTATTTATGTTTGGGACATACTTTGTTATTTTTGGACAACAATATGTTTTGGACAGATTTGTGACACTATTTTTGGATATTTTACAACAATATTTTGTGGGACAATGGATTGACATGTTTATTTTTTATAAATATAATTGCATATATGTGGTATTTGGGGAGTCACAAGTGTGTGTTTGAGATATTTCATGTGTTGATTGGTTGGGAAATGTGTGCACAATGATGTTTAATGACATAATTATTTTTGGAGGAACAAGGTATTAATTTGAAAATTAAACAAAAGAATTGTTAGGGGGTCCCCACCTATTAGTTAATATTTATTATACCCTTGTCATTTATTATTATTATTATTTAATTATGAGTTATACCTACTTAACTAAAAGTAGTTGAACTACTCAAACTACTTTTGGAGGAATAAAAGAAGAATTGAAGGGACAAGCAGAGAGGGGGAGATAGAGACAAAAAATCTAATAAGGTTTTCTCTTTCTCTAGAGTGAGATTGCATTACTACTTCATTTATTTCTGAAATACATAAAGGCTAAATACTTCTTGTTGATACCAAGATCTTACTGTAGGTGGAAATAAGGAGGACCAAGAAGCATTGATTATTGATATGCTTTATAAGGTTGATCATATGTTTCTAATAGTCTGAAAATTCTTGTTGGATTTCTGAATTGATTTTCAGTGCTAATTAGGAATATTGTGCAGAGTCAAGACATCGACAAATTGTGGCTTGTTGATCCAGTTAATTTCCAGTCTTCGTTTTACTTAGAAGAAACCAATCGTCTCAATGATGATGTAATCTTTTACTACTAGGTATTTTCTATTGGACACACCAACTACACTGAGAGGGGGGTGAACAGTGTAGGGATCTTTTCCCCAAAACTTCCCTCTTACACAAAACTCCTTAGTTAACAATCACCATTAAATCATTACTCATTGTTGTAATTTATAACCAGTTAGATGTGAACACATATATATCAGCAATATATCATCAACAATTCATCACCACAAGGAACACAAAGAACACAAGATGTATGTACAATTTTCTTTTTATTACAGACTACAATCCTTGGGGTTTTTCAGCAACAACTGAATAGAGTAAAAATCTACAAGAGCACCAACTCTATAATGCAAGAATCATATTACACCCTCATCACCAACTAAGATGAGGAAACAATCCTCAATAGATATCAATCTGTACCATAAACAAGTGCATCAACCATGCACCAACCTGTACTAAACAACCTGTAATCAACCTGTACCATAAACAAGTGCATCCAACCATCTACCAAGTATATACCAATCATGTGTCAAATACTCATAAACAATGACTCATCAATATGTACCAACATCATCAACTATACACCTCATGTATGTACCAACTCATCAACTGCTTGTCTCAACCATGACTAGTTTTGGATTAGTCAACAACCCTAACTTGAAATAATCATAAATATGTACTTGTAATGAATAAAGATATGAAACTAATACACAATTTTCTTCAGAGTGTTTTATGCAATTCCTCCATGTGTCACTACTTGGAATCTCTCATAAAAGGATTTATAGCAAAAATGGCATACCTTGATGAATTATGGCTTATTCTAGAGAGCGACCTTGTAGAGCGTGCCCCGCACAGAATATTTTTTGAATGGATCTGAAACTATTACACATAATACTACAGACTATACTCTAACCAAAAAAATTGTTCTTACTGAATTTGGATCTGTTATGAATAATTTATGGTGTTTTTACTCGAAACACCTATTTTAGACTAGTTTCAGGACTAGCCACAAACCCTATTTTCCATAGAGTGTATCTCCAAAACTAAAACGACCCACAGGCTGAGTTTTTTACCACATATACTTGGATATTTTTCCTCAATTTCATATCAATCTCACAGTTTGAATCATTATATAAAAAAAATTATTGCGACAATGGTGAGATGACTTGTAAATAACATACCTTAGAAAGCATCATCAAAAGAATTTATCCTCCCTTGAATTCCAACCCTCTTTTCTTCACCTTCCCTCTGAAATTCGGCTTAGATATCCTTTTGTTACTTTAGTCACCTATGTATATTCAATATGATCAAGTGTGATGTAAAATGAGAGAGTCTTGTCTCTTATTTACAGTCTCCATCTTCTAGGTCACTTAACCCATTTATAGGTCACTTAACCCATTTATAGGTAACTTAACCTATTTTCCTCATTTTTAGGGTTAACCACTTTCCATAATTCGAAAGTTCTCCATTACTTTATCATTTAAATATTCCTCCTTGACTTTGTCACCTCACTTTATAATTTAAATAATCTTCTTTGATTTTGTCACTTCACTTTATTATTTAAATAATCCTTCTTGACTTTGTCACTTTACTTTATCATTTAAATAATAATTTCTTCTTTGCAAGCTCTTTGACTTCTTTGACCTTTTGGGGCTTCAGGCCAACATATGAGGGTCCTCCAACTTCGTAAGGCCATAACTCTCAAATTATGAAGAGTTATGTGACGTTCCACATACCACCAGAAATAGAATGACATGTACTATCCATATAGAATAGTATTACCTTCAAATATATAAAAAATCTTACCATTATCCATCAAACAAACTTGGGTCCATTACCCAAAACTGGGTTCTCCAACTTCTCATGGCCATAGCTCTCTAATCATGAGGAGTTATGTGACGTTCCACATACCACCAAAAATGGAATGACACGCACTATCCATCTAGGATAGTTTCACTGAAATTCACTGATATTCATCTTATTATTCCACACTCAAGCATGGGTCCTCCAACCATTATTCTAGAATAACTCAACCGTAAAGCATCTTCCCATGAGGGATTTCACCATAAGGGGACCACTTTGGAGTTCATCCATTTGTGCACCTTATCAACCATGATAAGACTATAATGATCAATCTAACTATGCATCATATATCAAAGAAACCACATTTAAACATCTTCATCTTTGCATCATGTATCAATGACAACTCATTGATCCATCTTCATCTATGCATGACATCATATGCATCATATACTTGACATCTATCTAATATCATCAAGGAAAATACATATTACATTTGACATCAATCATAAATCAATCACTTGACATCAATCAATCAAACCATTGGCATCAATGACAACATGATCCAACAATCTTCCCCTTTGGCATTGATGGAAATACCAACATTGATGTCAACACCAATCATTGATGTCAACATGTAGACATGGAATTCTCTACTTTAATAGTCATCAATCATATCAATATGACTATCTCCCCCCATCAATCACATCAATGTGACTATATCTCCCCCTTTGACATCAATGGCAAAGGGTCATTCTCCTCTTGGGGCTACTCCCCTTGCTTGAACTCTCCTTGGGGTTGCTCCCCCTGTCTGAATGCCTTTGATCTTCCTCTGAATAATATCTCCCCTTTTGAACAAGGGATATCACTCTGATGTAATGTTGAAGATACCTCGCTCATACTCCCCTTGTGACCATACCTCCCCCTGGAATTATGCCTATGTGCTCTTTCTTCAAATATAGGGCTCTTTTCTAGGTATGCATCTGATAAATATCTCCTCCTAGAATCATGGGAAGAAGAATGAATCCCCCTGTGGGTATGTCTCCCCATATATCCTCTGCAATATGATCAACATGCAATTTTTATTGTTCAACCAGATCATAGATCAACTTCTCTTTCAATGACGATCCTTGGACCTGTCCATGCATCAAACTTGTGTCATACTATACATCACGAAACAAAAGATATTTCAACAATAAAATAGAGAACCATGAACAAAATATCGACCAAGTACATCATGTACCAAAATGTGCCCACCATTCACAACACCCATTTGCATCAACCATGTACATCAACATCATACAATGTGCCAAAAGATATCATCCATGGAATGTATCAACCATATGCCTCTATCAACATGCCAACATGTGCATCTACCAATATGCCAACCATGTGCATCCACCAATATTCCAACCATGTGCATCTACCAACATGCCAAACAAGTGTCATATCACTCATGATATTTCTCTACCATAAATCAAGTGCCTCAATCATCAAATGCCTCATGTACCAAAATATATGCTAATCAAGTAATAACAATGATGTACTTTTAGCCAAGTACTCATCATCCAAACATATACCAAACATGTACATCAACATGTATCACTACTTGTACCAAGAAAGTATGCCAACCATGCACCAATACCAAAACAAGATGAATCCTCATACGTGTATGCCAAGTTCACCATAGAATATGTGCCAATCAAAACTTCTAGTAGGTGCCTCTACTAATGTACTAATAGTATGCTTCAATAAATCAATGACATCTCTAGCTGGCATCATCATCATATAACCAAGGTTCCATAACTTCACTACGATAACCAGAATTGTTCTTTAACGGAAAATGTCTCAATCCACACTCATGGGTTAGTGACATGCATCCATTATGGCCTTTCATTAATTTTTATCATCACTTTGCATAAATCAATATAGGATCACTAAAACCTGCAGCAAACAGTGTCAGAACCTGCAACAAACCATGTCAGACCCTGCAACACAGAGTTAGACCATCACATCAAGTTGCAACCCAAGTGCACTTCCTTTTTCCCAAGGCTTTACCACATATACATGGTCTATTGCACAACAGCTCGCGTATGTACGCGACCTATTCAAGGTCATCCTACGTATGTACGTGACTGATACCATTGTCACCCACGTATGCTTTAGTAGATGACTTACTAGAGATTACCTTAAGGCTTCCATTATGTTCTGGTTGCTCAGTCTTCTTCACCCACTTCTGAAGGTGTCCCTGCTTCTCAGAACTTGAGCTCTGAGCATCCATAATTTCAAAGATGTCTCCCTTCCTTACTCCATTCCTTCTTCTAGCCATGCTATGTGAATTTCTCATCATGGACTTTTTTCTTGTGTTCCAACAATCCTGGGATTTGTGGACAAATCCACTACAGCTATAGAATCTCATGGTGTTACAGTGAACAAAAATTTGTCCTACTTGATCACATCTCCAACACCTCATGGTGTTATAAAATATTCCATTATATCTCCTGTCATAAGCTCTACATTCAAAAACATTGTGACCATATTCACTACATGAATAAAAATGCCCATGAAAAATACTTTCATACCTTTGCTTTGGTGTCCCAAATATAACTTCTTGATGTCTTCCTTGCTTTGTTATTTTGAAATTTAATTTCCTTTGTGTAGATGGTTGATTTGCAACATTGTCTTCATCCTTTGATGGACTTACCGCATGCTTCTTTGAGGTGATTTCTCCAGCATGTGTAGCTTCTTTCTTGTATCAGAGACTTGATTTATCATTTGGTGATATTTGGATTTCCAAGATCTCATTCAAGATTTGTGAGTGATTCAAGAATTTATTTGACTTCTCTACTTTATTTCTAAGATCAACAACTTCATCTTCTAACTTATGACATGACTATTCGTTTTCATTTATTTGATTCTTCAATAGTTCCTATATCCTTTTGGCTTCTTGAATTTGGGTCTTGATATGGAAAATAGTTTCAAGACTTTTGTTAATCTCATCATCTACCTTCTTATCATCCTTTTCGTTCCTTAGTCTTGTGATATCTTCTTCCTTTTCTTCTAATTGAGTCTTATTACTCTCTTCTTGTTCCTTGAGCATTTCCCTTAACTTCAATATGTGTCTTTGACTCTTCTCAATAAAATTTTTAGTGTTATCTGAAAGATAGTTATAGTCTATATAATAATGGTCATTTCCATATTCATATAAACCATCTTCAACCTTCTTTTGAAGTTCTAATAGATTTTCTTTTATTCTCTCCATGGGATAACTACCATCAAACTCTACATAAACTATCTCTACATTTTCTTCTTCACTTGTAGATAAAAAATCAACATCGTCATCTTTTGAAATATTGCAATCAAGGGTTTTTAATAATTCTTTACCTTTGTTTGAAATGTCTTCAAGATCTTCCTTTTTGCCAACATCATCACATGATTCTTTGCCTTCATTTGAAATGTCCTCAAGATTTTCCTTTGTGCTATCATCACTTGATTCTTTGTCTAATTTTGAAATGTTTTCAAGATTACATTTAGAACTAATGCAATCAAGAATTTTTGGAAATTCTTTACCTTTGATGATCTTGATGGTTTGGTCTTCAATATCTTCTTTCTTGCTTTGATATGTCTTCTCTAGATTTAGCCATAGATCCTTGGCGGAAGTGCATTGTCCAATGCTCTCTTTGATAGGGCTTGAGAGTCCACTAAGAATGGTCTTGAGAGCCAATGCATCATTCTTCTTTCCTTCCCTTTGAGCTGCAAACTTTGACTTGTTCTTCATGAAAACTGATCCACCAATGGTTGCCTTCCAAATACCTACTCTCATTTCCTTCAAATGTACTCTCATCTATATTCTCCAATTAGAATAGTTTTCCACATCAAGGATTGGAACTTCATCATCCATTTGTGTGTCCATGGATCTCCTCCAAGCTTGTTAAGGCTTATAGTGAAGTCCCGCTCTGATAACAATTATTGGACACACTGACTACACTGAGAGGGGGGGTGAACAGTGTAGGGCTCTTTTTCCCAAAACTTCCCACTTACACAAAACTCCTTAGTTAACAATCACCATTAACTCATTAATCATTGCTTTAATTTATAACCAATTATATATGAACACATATCATCAACATATATCAGCAATATATCATCAACAAGTCATCACCACAAGGAACACACAGAACACAAGATGTATGTACACTTTTATTTTTATTACAGACTACAATCCTTGGATTTTTTCAGCAACAATTGAATAGAGTACAACTTTACAAGAGCACCAAATCTATAATTAAAGATTCACCTTACACCCTCAACACCAACCGAGATGAGGCAACAATCCTCAACAGATATCAATCTATACCATAACCAAGTGCATCAACCATGCACCAACCTGTAATCAACTTGTACCATAAACAAGTGCATCCAACCATGTAATAAGTATATATCAATAATGTGTCAACTACTCATCAACAATTTCTCATCAATATGTACAAACATCATCAACTATATACCTCATGTATGTGACAACTCATCAATTTCTTGTCTCAACCATGACTAGTTTTGGATTAATCAACAACCCTAACTTGAAATAATCATAACTATGTGCCTGTAATGAATAAAGATCTAAAACTGATACACAATGTTATTCAGTGTGTTTTATGTAATTCCTCCAAGTGTCACTACTTGGAACCTCTCCAAAAATGATTTATAGCAAAAATGGCATACCTTGTTGAATCTTGGCTTATTCTAGAGAGCGGCCTTGTAGAGTGTGCCCCGCATAGAATATTTGTTGAATAGATTGAAAATTGTTACATAGAATACTAGAGACTGTACGCTAACCAATACATTTAGTCTTACTGAATTTGGATCTGATATGAATAATTTATGACGTTTTTCCCCGAAACACTTGTTTTAGACTAGTTTCAGGACTAGCCACAAACCCTCTTTTCCACGGAGTGTATCTCTAAAAATACAACGACCCACAAGCTAATTGTTTTACCATGTATACTTAGATATGTTTCCTCAATGTCATATCAATATCATGGTATGAATCATTATAGAAAAAAAGTTATTGTGAAAATGGTGAGATGACCTGTAAATAACATACCTTAGAAAGCATCATCAAAAGAATTTATCCTCCCTTGAATTCCGGCCCTCTTTTCTTCACCTTCTCTCTGGAATTCAGCTTAGATGTCCTTTTTTTACCTCAGTCACCTATATATCTTCAATATTCTCAAGTGTGATGTAAAATGAGAGAGCCTTGCCTTTTATTTATACTCTCCATCTTCTAGGTCACTTAACCCATTTCTAGGTCACTTAACCTATTTTCCTTATTTTTAGGGTTAACCACTTTCCATAATTAGAAAGTTCTCCATTACTTTATCATTTAAATATTCCTCCTTGACTTTGTCACCTCACTTTATCATTTAAATAATCTTCTTTGATTTTGTCAGTTCACTTTATTATTTAAATAATCCTTCTTCACTTTGTCACTTTACTTTATCATTCAAATAATAATTTCTTCTTTGCAAGCTCTTTGACTTCTTTGACCTTTTGGGGCTTCAGGCCAACATACGAGGGTCCTCCAATTTCATAAGGCCATAAATCTCAAACCGTGAGGAGTTATGTGACGTTCCACATACCACCAGAAATGGAATGACATGTACTATCCATACATAATAGTTTTACCTTCAAATATATCAAAACGCGTACCATTATCCATCAAACAAACTTGGGTCCATTACCCAAACCTCGGTTCTCCAACTTCTCATGGCCATAACTCTCTGACCGTGAGGAGTTATGTGATGTTCCACATACCACCGAAAATGGAATGACAAGCACTATCCATCTAGGATAGTTTCACTGACAAATTCATTGATCTTAATCTTATTATTCCACACTCAAGCAGGGGTCCTCCAACCATTCTTCTAGGATAACTCAACCATAAAGTGTCTTCCCATGAGGGCTTTCAGCATAAGGGGACAACTTTGGAGTTCATCCATTTGTGAACCTTATCAACCATGATAAGACTATAATGATCAATCTAACTATGCATCATATATCAAAGAAACCACATTGAACCATCTTCATATTTGCATCATGTATCAATGACAACTCATTGATCCATCTTCATCTATGCATGACATCATATGCATCATATACTTGACATATATCTAATCTCATCAAGGACAATACATATTACATTTTAAATCAATCATCAATCAATCAATCCTTTGGCATCAATCAATCACTTGACATCAATCAATCAAACCATTGTCATCAATGACAACATGATCCAACATTTTCCTAGTTCTAACCCATTTTGGGTATGAAAGAATGCATTTGGAACTATTCCAGAATTGAATGAACAAAATCACTTGATGGTTTTGAGGTCTCATTTTGGATTATATGTGTGATCTTATTTTGTATTTTTCGATTTTCATGACCGTACATCAAACTGTTATATTTTTTGATATAAATATGTTATTTTTCTTTATCATAAGACAACATTGATCTCAAGAACATATTTCTTGAAGATTAATTGATCATTTTTCAAAAGAGATATAAACATAGGGTAAAAATCCTGACTATCTTGCCTTAACCTAAGAAGATTTGAAAATGTTGGTATTAGGATAGTGATTCCTTTTCATCAACATTTATTTTGGTGACCATACAAGAGAAGAATCGTTCAATGGTTTTTCTCCAATTTTTTATTTAATACTAATCTTTCTTCTAAGAAACAATGCATTTACACATCTTCCCTCATCATGAATCAACCAAATTTTGATTTGATTACCATTATCCCCATGGTTTATTGTCCTCTTTTTGTAGGTTACCCATGGGAATCTTCTCGCAATCAGATTAACAATTTCATCCAGTTTTTTCAGTTTGTTGGGGTCCAAGACGTTTATACTTTTTGTGATATATTTCCTCTTACTCTTCATGGAAAAGCAGAAGATTGGTATAGGCTCATAACACCTAATCCTAATTTGGTGGGAAAGACAATTTTTACAAAGCTCATTTCTGAATTTCCTTCTCCACCTGTTTCACTACACTCTGAACCTTTGCCTGAGATTCTTCCTACCCCTCCTCGATGTGATTTTTGTAGTGGCCCTCATGATAAATTGACTTGTAGATTATTCTTAGAGTCTAAACAAGTTTACCAAGTGAACCCCTATCTCTTCTTGACTATCCAAGAAGAAAATTGTGCTCCTCGTGATTCTTTATCAAAAACTTAAGGGGTTTGTGAGAAATATTGCTCTTATAAATATGTCCATGTTATCCTTGATCATGAAATATTGTTCAATGCCTTCCCATTTGATGAAACTCTTTTTGAAACTCATTCTAAACAAGACTATGTTTTTGTTGGATTACTGAGAGGGGGGTGAATCAATAATAGAGCAATTTAATCCTTTTTAACCATATAACCCAAGTGTTATATCAATGTAGCAATATCATCCATTAACTACAGAGAAAATAAGCAATGAAAAAATGAAAAATCATACACATACACAATACACCATTGTTTTATGTGGAAACCCAAAGCGGGAGTAAACCACAAAATGCTTTTTCTTATATGTCTTGAAGAATTACTTTCATTGGAAGCACCAAATTCCTTTGTTTTCCAGGTGCAACTGGAAGGAGGCTCCAACCCCCTTGTTTCTCAGGCTACAACTTGAGGGAAGCTCCAAATCCCCTATTCTCTGGCTACAACCAGAAGAAAGCTACAACCCCCTATGTTCTCTGACTACAACCACCTGTCCTTTCCCCGTCCAACCGCCCTGAAGTAGAAGTAGAATGATGGAACCATTTTCACACTATAAATGTGAGATATATCGATGTAAACATGTATAAATAAACCTGAACCATGAATCAACCATGCATCAACTTGTACCTCAACCTGTAATCAACCTGTACCATAAACAAGTGCATCAACCATGCACCAACCTGTACCAAACAACCTGTAATCAACCTATACCATAAAAAAGTACATCCAACCATGTAACAAGTATGTACCAATCATGTGTCAACTACTCATCAACTTCTCATCAACTATGACTCATCAATATGTACCAACATCATAAACTATACACCTCATGTATGTGCCAACTCATCAATTACTTGTCTCAACCATGTACCCAACATGTACCTTAACCAAAATCCCTGATCAATTTCATCATCCAAATATGATTTTTAACTCTGTAATAGACCTGGTGTATATGATCACATACCTGCAAACCTTCCTTAACTTTCACAACAAGAGACTAGCATTTTCATCAAACTTTTCTTTAGTCTCTCATGACTAGTTTGAGATTAGTCAACAATCCTAACTTGAAATAATCATAAATATGTACCTGTAATGAATAAAGATATTAAAATAGTAAAAAAATTTCTTCAGTTTGTTTTATGCAATTCCTCTGGGTTTCATTACTTGGAACCTCTCATAAAAGGAGTTATATCAAAAATGGCATACCTTGTTGAATTCTGGCTTATTCTAGAGAGCGACCTTGTAAAGCGTGCCCTGCATAGAATATTTGTTGAATGGATCTAAAAATTTACACAGAATACTATATATTGTACTCTAACCAACACATTTGGTATTACTGAATTTGGATCTGTTATGCAGAAGTTGTGACATTTTTACCTGAAACACATGTTTTAGACTAGTTTCAGGACTAGCCACAAACCTATTTTCCACTGAGTGTAACTCCAAAAATACAACAACCCACAAGATGAATTTTTTACCACATATACTTGGATATGTTTCCTCAATGGCCTATTAATTTCATGGTCTAAATCATTCTAAAAAAAAAAAATTATTGTGAAAATGGTGAGATGACCTGTAAATAACATACCTTAGAAAACATCATCAAAATAATTTATCCTCCCTTGAATTTCGGCCTTCTTTTCTTCACCTTCCCTCTAAAATTTGGCTTAAATATCATTTGGTTACCTCAGTCACCTATAGATATTCAATATTCTCAAGTGTGATGTAAAATCAGAGAGACTTGCCTCTTATTTATACTCTCCAAGTAGCTTCCTTAGAAGCATCTTCTAGGTCACTTTGCCCACTTTCCTTATTTTAGGGTTAACCCACTTCTAATTTCTCCATTAA
>JZKD02S0356112.1:1858337-1886855 GCA_000966675.3 Picea glauca | reverse complement strand
CCCCGCGTGGAAGAGTGTACATATTTCTGGGGTGTAAATACTTCATGGGGTATAAACACGACTGAAAGTAAAAGACCTCTAAATCAAGAAGATAATCAGGCTCCACAACCAACAAACTTAACCCCTTTTCTTATAAATCAACACTCGACATCTGTACAAGAATTTCTTAACGACCCTCTGTGTATAATTTATACAACATAAATTCTTATATAACTTCAACCCTTAATCCTTGTTCTTGAATCTGTGTTTATATAGAAAATCTAGATTTCTTCCGTGTAAATGAAATAGTATGGTGAAATATCTCCCATACCTTGTCTAAATCCTTTATATATATCCAGCTCAGTGGTTATTATGAACATCACAATAGTCCTATATATATATATATAACCCAATTTCATTAGCAATTAGAACTTACATTAGTTTTACTATCTCTGCTAAGTGAGCACATTCAACATGTATAAATAATTATCACATAACCATCTCATTCTTGTCATCTAATAATCAACATAATATTTAACAAGAGGACAAGTAAAGGTAGATATTTGAATATGATGTTGGGACACAAATGGAATAGACAAGTTCCACCTAACCATAAAATAGAACAACCAAGTTTACTTGCTTTGTTCACCCCCTAGCCTAACCATGAATCCATAAGGGAGAATTGAAATGATCCTCCTTTGCTACAACTCTTTTCCACAGATCAGAATTTACCTTGCCTCACACTAAACAATGTTCATAACAACAAGTAGTTTCCTTTCTCCAACATATTAAGCAACGTCCTTCCTCATCCATATGTTGTATTTATGTGCATATTGTGCCTAGGTCTTTCCTACTCTCCTTGGGAATTTTCATAGCTTTACAAATCCCTGATTTTTAGGGGCTTCTAGTGGTCAAATTACTCATTTTCTACTTGTGAAAATCATCCTTGAGGAAACTCAAATTTGTTCCCCAATCATGGAGTCATGGTCAACTATTTTCAACCTGGTTGTTCCATTTGCCTTCCAGCATTTAATATATAAAAAAAATTGTCCTTTACATGTGTCATAATCAAAAAGTTAGTTGGGAAAATCGAATCCTTTCCCAACAGTCATAAATAATTTATTACAATAATCAAATTCCAAATTTGGATTTTCCATAAATGGAAAATAATTTCCAAATTCAAATTTGCCAAAAATGGAAATTTATTCCTAAGTACACATAGACTTTAATAATTAATTATTTTTAGGGATATTAAACTTGAGACTAGCATAGTGAAAAATCAAAATATAGGGGGGTATAGGCTTGGCTAATCTTTCTATTTGATGCCTTGAATTCATTAGGGAAGTCTCCCTTGTGTTGGATCTTTCTCCTTCACTAAAACGAGGGAAATATCTGCTTAGGTGATAGTGGTGGATATTTTTTATTGTTACAGTAGATTTGGGATCTTGTGGAGGGATTTGCACGAGTACAAATCTTCTGAGAATAGTTTTTATGCCAAAATATCCTCGGTGTGCATCATAAATCAATCACATGGATGCCCTAGTTGAAAAACTTTATTCTCTTTTTCACTTTCAGGTCTTCAATGGCTATGGGTGAGGCTTGGGTGAAATCTCGAAGAGTCATAGATCCACCCTATCGCAATTGTTCATAGGTCCTACTTTTGTCTCTGATGCTTCCCTAAACCCATGAGGACGGGTGGCCAATACTAGTATAATGATGAGTAGGGCGAGAGCCACTTTCAAGTGATAGGTAGGGACCATAATGCCTTGTGTTGGTTCCATGATCTTATTCTTTAGGCCAACTTTATTTAGAAGTAACCTAAAGTGATGGAAATGATCAAATAAATAATACGATATGCTCATCTCCAGGATATTATATAGCTAGATCATCCCATCAGAAGTAATGCACAACAATCAAGGATCAATCTCTATTAAATAACCTCTCAAGCTTGTGAAAATGAGGATTTTCATGCCTTTCTTCGGTATTTATAGGCTTCTTGTTAACATCCCTCCTGGTGAGACTAGGTGCATTGATTGAGAAATCTAGAGGTGGGGATTCTCAATGTCCAGATTTAGCAGTTAGATAAGAGAAGTAACCCTAATGTATCTACTAGTTATACTACCTTGACTAGGAAGCTGCATAGAAGATTGCATAGCTAGATATAGATATTTATTGTAGTTTAAATAATAGTCAGCCATGCATTGGATCCTATGCAACATGATCACAATATGGAAATTTGAGCACCAAATTGAGCTAGGATGACCTAGTGCAGAACTATTTTCTTTGCATTAATATGATTTGATAACATAAACACAATGATGAGAATCCTTTCAATGTTTCCTCAACATGTTTGCCTCATATATGGGCTTTGCACCTCACAACTACAAATAAGAGGTGTCGGGAAAGTTTGGAAGAGGTAAAAGAAGATTACCATGTGAAAGAAGCTTACATACCTCACCTTGGAAATTCCAATATAGCAGTATTGAAATAATACACAATTGATATCTTGCCTAATCAACAAGCTTCAAAAGAATGGATATAATGCATGTGTTATATGATTTGAAGGAAATATTACATCATATCAATTGTTTGAAACTTGATTGTTAGGATGCTACATTGTTAGTAGCTATTTGCATGACCTACATCACATATGTCATAGAAGAATTCTACCTGACTAAGCTTATACATGTTAATCCCCTCATGGACTCTTATCTAATCCTTTTTTTCTACTTATAAACATGAGTGAAATTTCAAAATCTTTTACTATTGTCTTCAGGATGAATTATATTTTTACAACTCAGATGTGTCATTGTTCAATGTTTTTTATGGTAAATTGCATCGTATATATTCTTTCTGTAAATGCTTATAGAGAAACTAGAAACATTTCCAGTAAATATTTCATCTTCTTTTAATCTCATATTGTTAAAGAAAAAACAAAGAACAAAAGAATATAACATGAAAAGGTATGTCTAACTTCATTCTATCATACTAACATTGTTGAGTTTCTTATTTGTGGATTGCTTGAGCTTCTTTAAACCTGTAGTGTGTTTTAACATGTTGGTGCGCAAGAGGTGGGTATTTTCACACAATGTTTCTGGAATTATTATGCCCTTCAATATGATAATGTTTTAATGCAAACACCAAATAACCCTCAGTTGGAGTCAACGATAAGAAATTTTGAAGTTGATGCTTTCAAGTTGATGGAGTTCATTGGGCCTAAGAAAGTAGACCGGACTAACATGAAATTAATAAAGGAGAATCTTTTTGGTTATACCACATTTTGGGTTATTGGTCAAGAACCTTTCGGGGATCTTAGTGAAGGAGTTCTCTTTCTTGGAAATTTAAGAGGCAACAGGGAAGAAGTTTTTTCGAAGCTTCAAAGAAAATTAAGGGAAGTTGTTGGTACCAAATACAATCTTTTCATGGTAGAAGAGCCCAATTCAGAGGGCTCAGATCCTCGTGGTGGTCCTCAAGTTAGTTTTGGGTTGCTAAGAAAGAAAGTTTCAGAGCCAAGACCTACAACTTTATTGGAGTATGTTATTATTGTCTTATTGTTTGTTCTTACTGAAGGTTCATGTCTTGAGTTAGGGGTGTCTACTGAGGTATGCAGTATCCTTTCAATTTACTTTTATATCACCACACATTTCTAGTTCCTATTGTTGGAAGATGAAATTGCTAGGTTTTGGGGAAAAATATTGAATTTTCATGTTTTATAAAATTTCAGAAATTTCTAAACAATTATCACTTGTTTCCAGTTACCTAGACTCCCCCAGAGGTTGTTCAATATTTCACAAATCCTGAAGCCACAGATCCACCTAACTTGTAGTTGTTGGTTCCATATGTGGAGTCTTCATTACCACTCACTTATGGTGTACTTGGAGTTCAGCTATTTCATGTATCTCTTTCTATTTTTCTTATACTCTGAGGATTATGTTAGCATTCTCAACAATATGGTTGTTTTGTTTTCTTCTTTTTCTTTATTCCTCTGCATTGAGATTTTGGATGACAGTTCATCTTATTTTAAATTCAAAGATTTCCACCATTTTATTTTTTACATTATAAAAATTTATTTGAAAGCTTGTGAGAATATCAATAATATGCTCATCTAATGGAATGTGTTGGAGCTTCATTTCTCCTTTGTGAACTCTATCTCAGATGAAGTGGTATTTGATCTCAATGTGTTTCGACCTATCATGAAGCACTGGATTTTTTGAGATTTTAATACAATTATGATTGTTGCAGTGAATCATAGTAGGCTCCAACTCCTGACCAAATAATATTGCAATAATCTTTTGAAGCCAAATAGCCTCACAACTTGCCAAACTAGTTGTCAGATACTCTTCCTCTGTTGAATTGAGTTCCACGAAAGTTTGTTTCCTTCTGTAACAATAAACCACTACTAATCCTAGGCTGAAATAACCACCATAAGTGTTCTTCCTATCAACTACACTACCTACCCAATTTGAGTTAGAATATCCATGCAACCTCTCTCCATCATCTCTGACATATCTAAGACCAAATCAAATTATACCTTGAAGGCACCTGAGGACATGTTTTGTTTCAACCTGCCTCATCTCTACTATGAACTGACTCAAGGTGTTGATAGAAAAACATATATTTGGTCTGGTATTAACTAGATACATCAATGACTCAATCAATTACCTATACATCGTGGGATCCACCAAGTTTGAATATGAAGCCCCCAACATATTCAAGTTGGTGGTCATAGGTGTAGTCATGGACTTATAATCCATCATCCCAAATCTCCTTAGTATCTCAAATGCATACTTCCCCTGTCCGAGGAATATCTCTCTTGGTTGTTGGCACACCACTAATCCCAAGAAGTAATGCATCAATCCAATATCCTTCATCTTGAACTCTAAGGCAAGTTCCCTTTTTCACCTAGTAATGAGCTTCTTAGCTCCTGTGAGAAAAAAATCATCAACATATAACACCAATATGAGAGGATCCTTACCAACCTATAGGAGATATAGGTTGGGGTCTATGTCACTCTTAGTGAAGCCGAAGCTCTTCAAATACCCATCAATCCTTTAGTACCATACCCTAGGTGCCTACTTGAGTCCATACAATGCCTTCTTCAACCTGCACACATGGGATTTCCTCCCATGTACCTCAAAGCCTTAATGTTTCTCTATGTATACCTCCTCCTCAATTACACCATTGAGAAATGTTGTCTTCACATCCATCTGATGGATCTTCCACTTCATAACTGAAGCGAGAGAAATAACCATCCTGATAGAAGTATACTCGACCAATGGAGAAAAGGTCTCCTCGTAGTTCACTGCCTATTTATGGGAGAACCCTCTTTCCATGAACCTTTCCTTATAATTCTCGATACTACCATCTACAGTATGCTTGATCTTGTAGATCCACTTGGAAGTCACTATAGACTTCCCTCTCGGTCTTGGAACTATGTTCCCCACATCATTATTCATGATGGATTGGTACTCCTCCATCATGGAATCCTTCCAAACGTGTTGGCCTGCTACTTTCTCAAAAATAGAAAGATTTGGATCAATGATGTTTCTCATAAGGGCCACATAGATGGAGAATATTTGTGGAGGCCTACTCTCCCTGAAGGTTCCTTTGGGATTTGTGTGCCCCTCTTCATCCTTCAAAGTATCTCAAAGTCATCTAGGCCTCATTTCCTCATCACTAGGAGGATCCCTTGGATCCACAAACTCATTCTCATGATCTGAGGGTACTGGATGGTCCTGTACTCTCCTCAATATTTAGAGCCTCCTGATGCTCACCACCTTTTGTGGTCTCACAGGACCTCTTGAAGGCTAAGTCCTCCTCAAACTTGACATCATGACTAACCTCAACATATCACTGTCATGGAATGTAGATGTTGTAGTCCTTTGATGTCTCACTTTATCGCACAAACACAACCTTCTTCCTAGAAGGCTCTTACTTTGTCCTCTTCTCCTTAGGAACATGAAAGTAAACTAGACAACCAAAGATTCTCAAATGCCCTATCTCTGGATTTGCACTTTTGAATATTTCCTCAAGATTCTTGTCCTCCAAGATCCTATGAGGACTCCTATTCTGAACATACATTTTAGTGTTGCATGCTTCTTCCCAAAGCATCATGGGTAGATATTGGTCATGTAACATTTCCTTGGCTACCTCAACTATGGTCTCGTTCTTATTCTTTGCAACCCCATTCTGTTGTGGGTTGAAAGGCACCATCAAATCCTTCTTGATCCCTGCTTCCTTACAAAAGTTCTTGAAATCGTTTGAGGTGTTGTTATCTAACCTCAAAACCTTGATATTATTCCCTATTTGATTCTCCACCAAAGCTATGAACTCCATGAATCAACTGGACACTTCAGCCTTGGTGTTCATGAAGAAGATCCATGTCCTCTTGGAATAATCATCATTAAAGGTCACGTAATATCGATAACCACTCGCATATGGAACTTACATCGGTCCACAAACATTTGAATGTACTAGGTGTATGATCTCCTTGGATCTATTATCACACAAGTTGTAGGCTAGTAAAATCCCAATCCAGCCACCAAATGGAAACAACTTTGAGAACACCCACCCATTGTCACCTTAGGTAGGTATTCCCGTCACTTTACAGATGATAAAATCACCTCAAGGGGGGAATCATGGTGATCCTAGGGGGGATGAGATGGAAAGTGAAGAGATGAAGGAATTCCCCCCTATAGGTCAATATATAAGATGGATAAAGTATTGGGAAAGAGTCTAGGTGGCATCCAATGGTTTCCAAGAGTTAAGAACAACTGTGAAGAATGTTGTACCTACTCGAGACACAAGAAAAAGCCGAGCATATATGTATAATGTTAGGTGGACAAACAAGTTAATATTGGTGTCCCTAATTGCAGAAATAAACAACAATATATATCAGGAAGAGAATAAGTATTAAATCTGATAAATAGTTGCTAAAGGTCCAACAAATGCTACAAGAGATAAGTTAGATAAACACTAGTGATACTCAAGAATGAAAGCACCAGACTTTAGCAATAAAACAAGGTTGTAATAAAAAGTGTTTGAAGAGATATTTTTCATTCTTATGGATGTAGCAAACAAGTTGTTACAGAAGTAAATACAACCACCAAAACTCACAAAGAATCCACCCAAAAGTTGTGCTAGGCCAAGTAGATTAATGTGGCAAACTCTTAGCAAATTCTGACGGTTGAAAAACAAGTTATGAATGTAAAAGTGTTAGGGTTTCTGCAGCCCTAATGGTTGTAGATGAAGATTTATAACAGAAGAAATAAGTACTTAGGTAAATATGACACCCTAGTGGCTCAATCAAACATATAGAGCAAATAATTGATTCCAATTTAGACAACCTCCAAATCACGAAAATTCACATTAACCAATGCAATATTTTATTTCTCCATTGCAATTATACTAGTGCCTTTATCTATTGGGTTATGGAGTCAAGTAAATAAATAGATAAAACAATGCTATCTCCTTAGGGGTGTAAACCCTCTTACTCCCCAAGGAAAGAAAATGCTAAGTTAGGAGATACTAGGAGGGTATAAACCCTTTTACTTCTCCTAGTAAACCCTTGTGCAACAAATGACTTCTAGAAAAAAAATGATAGATAATGGTGGGGTTTTAAATCCTTATACTACTCAATAAATCTAGCAAATCAAACTTGTAACTAAGCAATGATGCATCAACAAGATAAATCCTTAACTAGTTCAAGAAATGAAGAGATAAATCCACTGCAAATGCCAAAGAAAAACTCCAAGAGATGTAGCGCCCTACTTCTTCCACAAATAGCATAAAGAAATCAAGAAAATAGTACAAGAGAGAAGAGGTTTCCCAAAGAGGGTGCAAATTTTAGCCAAATATTTCTCACAATGGGAGAGTTATGTTATGAAATGATATTCACTTAATCTTTATTTATACAAAATGTCTAAAACATAGTTTGTCCACTTAATTAGGGTAAAACATAAGATAAGTGTTAGAAATAGGGAAAAATTCAAAACAACAATGTTTTTAAAATTTTATGTTTAATAGATCAACATAAACTAGAAAACATACAAACAAATTTGAAACTAATAAATATTTACGAGTATGATAAAATACAAATAGATTTGAAATTCTAAGTATGATAAAATAGCTTTTAGCATACCCCTTGAATGATAGATGTACCTGACACACACGTGAATGTAAGCCTTTGTAAGTATGCTCAGATTTAGTTTAGGTTCATGGATCAAACCTCTTAGGGTTTGATATTTTTCAAAGAGAACTATAGGAAAGTTTTTTCAATAGGTAGGAAGCCCCAAAGAAGAAAACAATAACCCAAAGTCTTGAACAACAAATAACCTCAAACATAAAACCCTCCAATAAACAATGATAGCATAGGAATGGATATGGACAGGTGAGTAAAAATTCAACAACAAACCCTCTTACTCGGAAAATTGTACTGCACACAGAGAAACCCCCATAGCGGACTCAAAAACTCCAAGCGGTAGCTAGAGGAATCGTGTACAACCATGGAGGGTGCCTAGAAATAGGCCGCGACTCACCCTTACAAATATTTGTGCCTAGAGAAGTAGAAGGCAGTCACTAAGCATGCCTAACAACTAGGTGATGGGAAGATCTAAAGCTGAGGACAGGTCCGAAATCTAGTAAGGGGAAGATCTAAAGTTGAAAATAGGTCCGAAAGCACTGTACACCTCAAAGGAGTCACATGTAGCAACAACGCCAATGAGGAATCTTCTAGCCAATAAAAATCACAAGACCGAAACTTGAAAATCAAATGAAGAGGCTGCATCAATCAAGAGGGAACATTCATTGAGGTAGTCACATCTTGTAGAAGGCTAAGAGAGAGAATGTGAAAGGCTTAGGGTAGGGTCTAATTTATAGGCAGGGAGAGGGGCTTAGGGTATTAGAATAATAATTAATTATTGACATATAATTAATATAAATATTAATTAATATGTCAAGTAATATTAATTAAAATCCTAATTACATATTAAAACCCCAATCACTAAAATTAAAACCCCAGTCACACAAAATGAAACCCAATCACATAAAACAAGAGGGAAATCAAACCAACAAGGGGCTACCTATTAAGATAAAGTCAAGGGGGGTCCTTAATGGAAAAACATGCCCATGTGAGTCTCATGGTGACCTATAAAATTTATCATCATTGCATAAGGGGGTACATCAACAATTTGGTCATGTCCATCTTCATAGACTCTCCTAGGTCTCATGGGCAATCCCAAGAGAGAGGAAAAGTATCACACATCAACACATCTTGGTATTACACCAAGATCTACCTAGTCAAATACTATTTTTTCCCTAGAAAACATTTGGAGGGCCTAGAACACATCTAGGGTGTTATCCTCCAAGGTACAAGACCAAGGATCAACCCATGCATTAAGAAAGGGTTCCCTGAAACACATCCAGGGGCCCTAGACACATCTAGGGACTTATATCAACCACCAAGGAACATATCCAAGGATCAATCCAAGTACCGGGAAAGGAAATTTCCCTAGAACACATCTAGGGGCCCTAGGCACATCTAAGGACTTATATCAACCACCAAGGAACATATCTAAGGATCTATCCAAGCACCGAGAAAGGATTCCCTAGACCATATCCAGGGGCCCTAGACACATCTAGGGACTTACTTCTTGGTCCAAGACCAAGAACCCCAATCATCTACTAGGGAGCCTCACAAGGGTATTTTAACATGGCTCTCATTGCTTGGTCTCATACCAAGAAACCCCAGGAGTGTGTTGGGGGCCCTAGTCCACCTCTAGGGTCTTATGCCATCCTCCAAGAGAATGGCTCTTGCATCTGCATTAATTTCAACACTCCCTCTCAGTAAGAGAGGCATTATCAACAATACCAAGCTTGTCTCGAAATTACACATACTTTGTCAATGACAGAGGCATGGTCAAATTATATGTGGTTTGTTCCGTCGTTGGAACATACTGAATACTGAGAATGTTATGTTGCACTATGTCCTGAACATAGTGATATCTCATCTCAATGTGTTTTTTTCTATTAAGAAAACACAGGAATCACGGAGATCTTTACACAACTATGGCTATCATAGTGGATTATTGTGGGTTCTAGCTCACCACTAAACAATTCAGAAAGTAGATTTCCGAGCCACACTCCTTCTCTGCTAGCAACACTTTCAACAATGTATTATGCTTATGCAGTGCTTTGGGATATGGAGCCATGTTTCCTGTTGGACTAGGAGATCATTGTTGAACCCAAACTGAAACAATATTCAGAATTTCTCTTCGGGTCGAATGTACTGCCCATCCAATATGAATCTGTATATCCATGAAGCAATACATATCCACTTGAAGTGAATTTGATCCCATATGCTATAGTCCCCTGAACATATCTCATAATATATTTAACATCAACCATATGTATATGCTTTGGTCCACACATGAACTAGTTGAGGGAATTGATTGCATAACAAATGTATGGTCTAGTATGTATAAGATACATCAAGGACTCAATTGTCTGATGATATAAGGTGGGGTCTTCCGGATCTATACCTATAACCTGGTCTTGTAATTTTTTCACGTTATAAATCATCAATGTGAATATGGACTTACAATCCAACATAACAAGCCTATGGAGCATATCAACTGCATACTTTCTCTTATGAGAAAATGATCTCACCTAGTTTCTACCACACTTCTAAGCTTAGAAAATAAAAAGACCCAAGTCTTTTATTTTAAATTCTGCTGAAAAACTCCCTCTTAGTCTGAGCTATCAAATTTTCCTTTCATGTAAGGAACAGATCATCCTAAGATAACAGGATGATTCTATACAATCTTTATATAAATATTGAAATATTCTTGGTGAACCCAAGATTTTGTAGAGAAACTGTCAATTCTTCCATACCAAGCTTTCAGAGCTTGCTTCAATTCATGTGATTCTTTCCCATATATTATGAACCCCTTAGGTTGTTCGATATAACCTCTTTATTAAATTCACCATTAATAAATTTAGTCTTAACATTTATCTGGTGAATTTCCAACCAAAAGTTGCAATGAGGGATATAATGAATCTGATGGAAGTAATCTGGCAACTGGAGCAAGAATCTTGTCATAGTCAATTCCCCTTATCTAAGAGAAGACACAATCCAAAAATATAACTTCAAAACTGCCATATGTTGCATGTCATGTCTTAACTCACATACTAGGATGTCTCCCTTTGAGTCTCATAATATGTTTGCCTCCCAACAAACTGACTCTCTCTGATCTTACAAGATCCTTGAACTTTGATATGGTGTCATATCTCTTTAAGATGTACTTGGTGTTGGTACCAAGTTTCATATGAAAAGTTCAGTCAAACTTATTTAGATAATGTGCCAAGTATAATGACTCAATTACAATCTCAGTACTCTCGATTAAAAGGATATATCTGTAAGGTTCCCAAAATGTGGGATAAAAATCACAACTACTAAGATAATTTGATGGACTCCTCAACCAAGAAAACAAACCAACCTAAATTGACTCACAAGGGTACATGTTGGTTTCTCATATCAGGGATAATATCCCAACGAACTATTGAGTTTCCAAACCAGGGAGAAATACCTAGCTTATATCAATTAAAACCAGTATGTGCTGAGATCACAACTTTCTTGGTTATATAACCAAAATACAAAAGAGATTCTGACAGTATTCCTTTAAGACACCGGTCCATTAAAGTGACAAGAAGGTAAACATAGCTCTTCTTGCTATCTTTAGTAATTACAATTTCAGTGAATGAATATAAATGAAGCATACCTGGACTTACCTTGAATAGTAAAGAGGATATGCATTATTTTCTTTGTCAGTTTCTTCTAAACTTCTCCAAATCTTCCTTTGTAAAAATCTTCCTACGAAGAAGTTCAGGAATTTTTTCTTTCTGGAAATGAAGTTTACGGACTAGCACAAAAGGAAACATTGTAAGTATTATCTTAGCACATGAACCTTAGGTATTGTTGGAAATTTGAAACAAAAAGTCACATAGAATCCAATTAGGGTTGAGGTGCTCTGAGTATCTCGATTGAGGGACTATAGGTTATTTGCCTGTCAATTAGGATAGAGATTTTGGTCATCATTTATTTGTCTTTTCATATTGTAAAAGGTTTTGGGGCTCACCATTTATGTTCATATTTGAGATCAAACACATTTAAAGGGGTGGAGTTGTAAAATATCCTACCAACATTAACAAAGCCTTGATGAGTGCCAAACAATTACTCAAGAGTTGAGACACATTAATGCCCTCTTCCATGAAGTAATCCATGAGGGATCCTATTTTGTTACCAAGTCCATTAAGACATATAGCATGATATGCACTTACCCATCTCTGCAAATTAGAAAAGACATTTTAATTGGATTCTAAAAACTTTGTTAAGAAGGAATTCAATCCATCTTGCCAAATACTTGAAATGTTCAGCATAGTCATCGAGAGGGAAAGTCAATATGTGAAATGTTTCATATCGAATCAAGTTCTTTGAGGTTTGGATTGCATGGTTGATCCCTTTCATGTTTATTTTGATGGATATTGTAACACACTTCAATGAGGATGCATTCATTCTCTAGAAATGAATGTGAATGAACACATTCCATCCTTCAAACTAGATTTGCAGTTCACTATGAATTCAAGAAGATAAATTTTGAATTCAAGAGGCTTGCTTCTTTCAAACAAATAATTTCATACTTTGAGTTTCTTCATCAGTCCAGATCTGTAGTTCACTATTCACTGGAAATCTGTAAGTTTATAAAAGTTTGCAAATATAAATTTGACAAAGTTTATCTTAATTAGCCAATCATTCTCTCTTACATACACACACATTAATGAAGCACTGATAGCTACTTCTATTGGTGTTAGAGAAGAGAAAAACTAGCTACTTCTAGTGATGATATACCAGAGCACAACTAATTTCATTTTTATTGAATTAGAGTAGCTTGCACCAAATCTTTAGACCTATGTTTTGAAGCACTTTTGTCAAATAAGTCTAGGCCTTGTTTATATCCTTGTCTAAAAATAATGGATCTACGTAGGCTTACTGATGATATAAAAACAAATGGATCTACGCAGGCTCAAGAGTTAGTCACTAAAGATCTCTGTTCACGCCCTATTCTCTGATACCATGTTAGAAATAGGGAAAAGTCAAAACAATAATGCTTTTAAAATTTTATGTTTAATAGATCAGCTTAAACTAGAAAACATACAAATAAATATGAAACTAATAAATATTTCTGAGTATGATAAAAATACAAACAAACCTGAAATTCTGATTATGATAAAATATCTTTTATCTTACCTCCTGGATGATAGATGTGCCTGACACACACATGAATGCAAGCCTCTGTAAGTATGCTCAGATTTAGTCCAGGTTCAAGGATCAAACCTCTTAGGGTTTTATCACTGTCAAAGAGAACTATAGGATAGTTTTATCAATAGGTAGGAATCCCCAAGGAAGACAACAATAACCCAAAGTTTTGAATAGAAAATAACCTCAAACAAAAAACCCTCCAATCAACAATGATAGCACAGGAATGGATCTGGACAGGTGAGTAAAAATCCAACAACAAACCCTCTTACTCAGAAAACTGGACTACACACAAAGAAACCCCCACAGGTGACTCAAAAAAATCTAAGCAGCAGCTAGAGGAAGCTTGTACAACCATGGAGGGTGCCTAGAAAGAGGCCATGACTCTTCCTTACAAAGATTTGTGCCCAGAGAAGTAGACGACAACAACTAAGAAGGCCTAGAAACTAGGTAATGGGCATATCTGAAGCTGAGGATAGGTCTGACAGCTAGTAACAGGAATATATGAATTTGAAACTAGGTCTGGCAACATTTTACACCTCAGAGGAGACACATCCAACAAAAAATCCAAAGAGGAACCTTCTAGCCAATAAAAATCACAGGATTGAAACTTGAAAAGCAAATGAGGAGGTTGCATCAATCAAGAGGGAACAATCAATGAGGTAGCCACAACTTGTAGATGGATGAGAGAGTGAATGTGAAAGGCTTAGGGTAGGGTCTAATCTATAGGTAGAGAGAGGGGTTTAGGGTATTATAATAATAATTAATTATTGACATATAATTAATATAAATATTAATTAATATTAATTAAAATCCTAATTACATATTAAAACCCCAATCACTAAAATTAAAACCCCAGTCACACAAAATGAATCCCAATCAAATAAACCAAGAGGGAAAGAAAACCAACAAGGGGATACATGTTAAGATAAAGTCAATGGGGTTCCTTAATCGAAAACATGTCCATGTGAGTCTCATGGTGACCTACAAAATTCATCACTGCATAAGGGGGTACATCAACAATGTGGTCATGTCCATCTTTATAGACTCTCCTAGGTCTCATGGGCCATCTCGGGAGAGAGGAAAAGGATAACACATCAAAACATCTTGGTATTACACCAAGATATACTTGGTCAAAGACTAGTTTTCCCCCAAAACACATCTGGGGTCCCTAGAACACATCTAGGGTCTTATCCACCAAGGTACAATACTAAGGATCAACCCATGCATTAAGAAAGGGTTCCCTGAAACACATCCATGGGCCCTAGACACATCTAGGGACTTCTTTCAACCACCAAGGAACATATCCAAGGATTAATCCAAGCATCGAGAAAGGATTCCATGGAACACATCCAGGGGCCCTAGACAGATCTAGGGACTTATATCAACCACTAAGGAACATATCTAAGGATCAATCCAAGCACCAAGGAAGAATTCAATGGACCATATCTAGGGGTCCTAGACACATCTAGGGACTTACTTCTTGGTCCAAGACCAAGAACCCTAGTCATCTACTTGGGTCCCTCACAAGGGCTTTTTTCCATGTCTCCCACTGCTTGGTCTCATACCAAGAAACCCTAGGAGTGTGTTGGGAGCCCTAGTCCACCGTTAGGGTCTTATGCCATCCTCCAGGAGAATGTCTCTTGCATCTGCATTAATTTCAACAATAAGGGGTCAACAAGCCTTATATTACCCCTTAAACTGAATAATAATATTTAATTTACACTTTTTGCACATTAGAAACCCTAAAATAAGATGATGTCACCCCTTTAGGGAGACATTTTGACACTTGGAGCAAGTTATTGGAGTTGGGGATGCATGGCTAGGCCTCCAAAGGCCACATGTCATTTATCCAAGCCCATTTCTCATTGTCCAAATCTTCATTCCTTCAAAATGTTCCAAATGTCAACAAGTAACACCTCCATCGCAACCAAACCCTAGCCCTAGGTGACGTCAAGCCTCCAAAAGTGACATTTTGCCTCTCCTAAGCAAGTTGTTTGGGTAACAGGGTCTAGGTAAGGTCATCCATGATGTCTTCTAGGACTCCAAAGACAAGTCATCGTGATTCGACATGTGGGCCCTTGGAATCCAACCTGTGGGCTTCAAGCCCCATGGACGCCCAAGCTATGTTTGTTCCTCCAAAATTGTCCACTAACAAGGTCCTGCAAAACAAATAGCATACCTTCCAAAGATCTCAAGTCAAAATATCATGGCAAGTGAAAATCACATCTAATAAATAAGGCACCTAAACATGTGCATCAAAACTACCTCAACAAATTAAACAAATGCTCCAAGAGCCTATACAATTGACCAAGTTTAAGTATGGGAGGGGTGTCATAAAAGTCCTATTAGGTAGACCAAAACTGTCAAGTAGGGGATGCTCCCAAGGATGCCCCTTCAAGGTCAGGTAGTGGATGATGAGGTGGATAGGGGGTTATAATTCATAGGTCAATGAGTTTCATGAGATACAAGGACTTGTATTATCTCATTTATGGGTGCCTTTGTAGGGGGTGTGCTACACCTTCTTTCTCAATGAAACCTTTTTCCAAGCCCATTTGTTGCCATTTATTAATTAATTAGTGATCCAAACATGTGTGCACTCCCAATAGTGAATCAATTAGCTTGGGGGTCTGTAAAAAAGTGTCATTTGAAAGAAGAGGTCCACAAAGTGCCATAGGGGTAACCATGTAAAGCGTTATAATGCACTTGTGTTAGTGTTATATGCAGGCGGGATATTTATTATGTGTTTGATAATTTGTAGGTCTTCAATTCTTTTAAGAGAAGCAGTTCATCATTCTTAAGACCTGTCTGGGCACGCATCTAGAAGTTTTATATTTTAGGATTTTATCTTTTTCCATATAGCATCCCCCTGGGCCTTCATTCCCTTCTTCCCATGAAATGAGGTACATGCCCTTCTTGGGTCACTAAAGTCAAAGGGCCTAGAAGAGGGCAATGTGGTGGGAATGCAATGAACATAAAGTGATAAGTATGGTCAGGAATGGTATGATGACCATTCAAGGGACCCCCATTTGCACCCCTTCCCCAAAACATGGCCACATACTAGGAAATTGATGACACTCACCAAGGTGAAACAGGGTCAAAAGAATAATGTCCAAGTAGGAATTCTATAATCAAAAGCATCTTCAAATACAACATGCTTAACTTCCTCAAATATTAGGGTGATTACCTGCCACAATACTTGACTTGTACCGCATGGAGCGAGACCCATGTGCCTTTCGGGAGCTAGCTGGTGTGGTGGATGCACTGATGATGGATCTGAACTGTGTCAATAGAACATGCTTTCATATGTGCAAGTGGATATTGCTAGTCATGTGGTCTCTTAACGCTCCATATCTATAACTTGAGGGCCTCGATACATGATATCCTTAGTTATCCACAAAATGGGGATGACGGGACCTACTGTGACTGCTTGGAAAAGCATCCTTAGCATTCTTGCCAAGTGCGCAACCTTTGCATACTCCATGGTGCTCAGTTCCAAACTCTAGAAGACTTGTAACCATCTTCCTTAATATTGACAGTTCCTGGTGATGTAAGTGTCCCAATATCCTATGCCAAAGCTCACATAGATTATCATTATGATGTACCAGGGTTTGATTTGGCTAACTAGTCAGCTTGTAGAGACTGGCATCAGAAGTACCAACGACTTCTGCTAAGTCAATATTCAATCCCTTTGGCCAAGAGAGAACATGCCCATCCAAAAATTCCACTACATTCTCTTTGTCCTCCATGAAAGAGATAGAAAGTAGATTCTTCTTCAATCCAGGTACATACAATACTTCAGTGATCTTGAGAGGCTTTTTAGAATTCAGCTGAAACAAAGTTGTTCCAATTCCCTTAACTACATACTTGGCATTATCGCCAAGTTCCACTTGCAATCGTGAGTTCTTCTCTGTCAAACTTGTGAGTGATTTCTATGATCCTACAATATGATGAGAAGCTCCACTATCCACCAACCCAGTCTCCATGATGACGTGCCTAGACCAATAAAATTTCACAGTCGTGTCTCAAAGGATAACTCCCTCTCTTCCTTCAAATCCTCAACTCTGATACCATGTCAATTTTCACATGCAATTCTATGTGACTAATTTCAGATCTGAAAATTGCTTCCTAGTTATCTAACCATGAACCCTAGCTATTATCATTGAACAACTTTACACTGAAATTATGATAGAAAAATTACAAAAACAGAAACATCAATATATGAGATAAATCATCCATACATTTGAGACAAAAATCTTTTGTTCTGTAAATGTCAATTTCATAAATTTTCTGTAGGAAAAAAACATCCTTCTTACAACCAGAAAATCACCAAAAACAAAGGAAAAAACCTATCCTCACAATTTCAAAAAATCAACAACCAAACTCAACAAATTACACAGATAAAATTCCATTTAAAAAACCTGCTACATGTCACTTGTACCTTACTGACGTTAGCCTATACAGACCTATTTTTTCTTCCCAGAAATTCACATGTGTGACCTCAAATTGCCCCATAAAATTTGTACCTATGGTTGTCCTTCCTCACACATGTGGCTTGTTGTACGAACGTGTATGGCATGCTGTACAGAACTATACGGTTCACACATGTGGTCCATACCACATGTGCATCATGTTCTTCTCACTTGCAGTTTTCTTTCTACTCCACACATGCAACCTTCCTTGCCTCACACATGCGATCTCTCCCCCTGCCAAGAACAAAAAAATAGATAACCATAAAACCTAGGTCCGATTGCCTATGTGTAGAAATCTCATTGTTGTTTCCATCCTCCTAGTACAAGTGTTTAGTCACTTATGCTAACTCCATAATGTCACAATGATATCTCACAATATCCTCCTCTCATTTTATAGGAGTTTAATGTGAGATTAGACTCCTATAAAATGAGCCCTTGACTAAACTCACCATTAAATTAGAATATTTAATTCTTCTTTGCGGGTGTGAAACCCCAACACAAGCCCACAAAGCCCATCAACTTTCCCATGAGGCCCTATTCTCATTTCAAGGTCGTTTTCACTAAAATGAAAGGCGGATTTGGTGCCAACGAAGATTCCCACATTCCTAACACCACAACCTCTTGTGGGAACACCTCCTGAAGCTACAAAAATAAAAATTGTAGAGGTCATCTTCATTGGCATGTGGAACGGTAATGGTGTTGGAGCTATGACATTTAGGGGAGGCTAAATATTCCGTATATGGTCTCTTGTTCAAATTAATGGGAGGTGTTGGAAATACTGGTGTAATTTGTACATGTGGCCTCGACCAATTTGTATGCATCATTAATGCACTTGTAATCATGGCCAAGAGCATATTTTATTCAATTATTATATTATTGGGTTGTAGCTAAGGTCAACTTAGTCATCTTTGACAGTGGTCCCATAACCCCTCGTCGGGGAAAGATCCCTACCTACTTGGGTCGTATAAAAGCACCACTCAAGATTCATTTGTAACGTCATATTTGATCATTAATCTAAGGCTCTCTAATATAAAGTGTTTAAGCCTACAAGCACCCATATGTAGTGTTTCCATACTCTTATTCTTTGGTTGTTTTTTTTCACTTATTTGTGCATTTGATCTTTCTCCTTCTAGTGCATTAATGGACAGCTCCAATGCTTCGCTTTTTGTTCTGTTTTTCTATATCATTGGTAGGTTATTTGTTAATTGTTTGGTCATGTTCGATACTATCATTATTTTGTGATCTCAACATATGCATAACTAGGTTTACCATATCTAATTCCAACAATAATGTGATGATATGCTTGATAGAATGACACATGATGTTTATGTAACATTGAATGGTCACATGTTTGAAGAGACATGATTCATGAATTGTGATTTTTTATTATTATTTTATTACATATAATGGTTTTATTACTCATGTAATGTAGTTTATACACATATCATGTCCCTCCCCCTTAAAACATGCTTTTTCCCCAAGCATGGTCAGGAGAAGTTTATGTCTTCATTCCATCTTGTAAATCTTTTTCTTGATGGGGGTACTATTAATGTTGTTCTTGTTCAAGAAATGACACAATAAGATCTTTAAAATTATGAACAACATTGTTGCATTGTAAGGTTCAATCCACTGTAGATTGATTCTCTTTGGAATTTTATGGTGAGACATTTGTTTTGTAGTTCTTTGATTGTATTTCTCTATATGCCTTGGGAAACAAGCTGAATTGGAATCTCAATCTTTCAAAGGGTAAATTGACATTTCTTCCAAGTGATTTTCATACATTGATTGTTTTTTTCGAAGGAAACCCATGTGGGATTGCCCTTCACCTTTCCAGAATATCTTGATGGAGGGTGGTGCCACTGACAGATACAATAGAGGCTGGTAATCCATACTAACTCAGCCAGACTCAAACCTCAATCAAAATAGAACTGGGGACCACACTACATTCAAATTAATTGAGCTAACCCATGGGGGTGGTATGTTGATTGTTCCATGTGATGACTTTTTTTATTTGTGTGACGATAAGGTACACCAGTAACTAGTAATTGGCTGATCTCAATTTTATGATGCTCATTGTTTAATACCTCTATGAAGTTGTCAATTGATGAAACTGTGTTGGTTGCAATATTCTTTTTTCAACTCCAATTGATTTTGTGAGGATTTCTTATCCATAGTTTGTCACTTGATTTCTGGAAAAATTATTGATTCAACTAGGTCATTTGATGTTTCCTTGTTGATGCAAAGAGTATATATTTCTTTTCTCTTCAATATTTTAAGCTTATTAAGTAAAGTTTGACATTGTTTCCTTAAACTAATGATTTCTATATATGTTAGTTAAAAGCTTATCAAAATTTTCCCAGAGATCTTTCCTCTGTTGTTGTTGCAATACTTGGTCACTATGTATTGCAATAGTTTGTAAAATCAGTGCTTAATTCTTGGTTTGCAGGTTGGGAATTGTTACCTCAAGATCTCGATATATTTCTCACAACTTTGTTTATAGTACCTTTACTTGACAATTTTGGAATTATGTGGTAACACAAAGTGATAATTCAAGGGTTGAAAAATACCATCAAGCTTGAAGTATCCCTTTTCTGCTTTGCTAAGTGATTTTTTCAACTCTCTTAAATTCTACATTTGGAGGGACATGTCATGTGATCACATCTGTCTTGCCTTGGTTAATTTTGTTATGTATGGTCACACTGGTTTTGTAGGCTAATGGTTAACGGTGAAGCTCATTTTGGCGTCTAATGGTTGACTTTCCCGATGGTTTTGGTGTCTATCCGGACACACCATATTTTCTCTCAAGCAGCTACAGTTTCTTTTATCATTTGTCATAGAGTTGTGACTACAATGTTGTACTCAAGTGGGCTTTGCGAAATGTTTTATTCTGTGTCGATGCAATTTGTTCTATTCCGAGGTGAATTTTCCCTAGTTTTGGTGCAATTTGTGTAATTCATATTCTATGATGATTCCCTGGTTGTGATATTGTTTGTAGATGAATAGTTTCCTGGCTGCGGATCTTATATGACATTGTTGGCTTGCCCTTTCTTATTCTTCTTCTTCTCTTCTCTTTATATATTGATTTCTTTTTAAATTATATATCTATCACTATCACTACTGTAGTTGGGGAGAAGTTATATGTTTTTTGATGACCACAAATAGTTCCAACATTTCTGTTGACTTGATTTTATTATGGGAATTTTGTTTTGAATCATGATATGTACCCATATATTTGTTGGCAGAAATTGAATTATCTAACATACCTTTAAAGGTAGCAGAATGATTTTCACAAGGCCCTCTGACCTCTTCTTGTGTTTACTACAGATACGTATGCATCCAAAAACTTTGTTTCATGATATGTTTTAGAAAAAAACGTTGCCACAAGTCGGCATCAAATTGGCTCTGACACCAATGCGAAGAACAATCCTTCTCGATAACCAAAATATTTAATATTAAGGATAATTGATGATATGCTTCATACAATTGCATGTGGCATTTATAGAACATTTCCAGGTGCTTGAAGAGACATGATTCATGAACTTTGATATATTATTATTATTATTATTATACAATATATTTATTACTTATGTAATTAAGTTTATGTACATTATACCGAAATAAATGTGTTATAATCAATCAGTTTATGTACATTATACAGAAATAAATGTGTTATAATCAATGACAAACTTCCTTCACTAAATCAAATTACTCAAACCATAGTCTACCACAAGAAGTGAAACAAGATAAGCACCTTATAAAACTCGTTTAGAAACTAAAAAACTTATTCAAAATACTAGATAGAATCAAGAAGTGACAACTAACAAAGCCAAAGGTTTTTTTATTGTGAATATAATAAATTCTTGTATTTGGTGTAAATTTAAACCCTATTGTAAATGGCTCTAAGAATCATGTCTGTTTCAGCAACTCATGGGATTTTATAATTTAAATTCTAGCTTGTATAGACCACAAGCAAAACATTATGCTTTTCATCGCAAATCAATCAATCGATATAAAATAAACTCTAACATATAAAATCATTAATTACCATGAAAAACAGATTACAATACGGTGTTGTAAATTGTCACCTACAGTTCCAATTCTGTGACTGTACATGTTCAAAACACATGGTTTATACACACAAAATGTAAAAACACCTAAAAAACAATGCATAGAACAAATTTAAATAAGAAACGGTTATAATCAAATCATTTAGGTTTTCTTAACTTCTTAAATTCTCTAAGATGCTTTTGGATTATAGTTGTATTAAAATTCGAAATTCCGACTCATTTTGGGTAAAATTGATACCCATTCCTAGGGAGATGAAAACATGTAAGGCCAAAATGAGAAATGATAGAGCGAGGAGACAAATAAGCAAAAAATTGAACCAAAGTTGTCCAAATCAAGGGAAATAGACATTAGAAAATTTTGGACCGCAAAACTAGGTCATTAGGACTAAAAGGTACACCTTGTGTGAACACAATGTCGGAGTGTGAAAGTAACTCCTATATGAATGCTGAAAGAATTAGGAAGGAAGCAAAACCAAGTGTCTAGCTACGCTATTTCTCTAAAAAACTAACGAAAAGAAAGTAAAAAGTACAATGATATAGTGAAAAGGATAGATCTCGGTGTCGAGCAAGAGAGAGAGGGAGGTTTTCAAAGCTTTATGGTCCTGATGGTTGAGGGAAAGGGGAAGGGGATTGATGTATTGGATCATTTCTCAAGTTGTTGATCATTGTGAAAGGGATAATCCAATGGTAGATGATTTCCTTCGGGGAATGATTAGGGTTGATGGGACCAGAATATACGATCTTTAGGGGGAGCATAAAAATGAGGATGCCTTGTTCTCCTACCATCCAAGATTGAAGGAAAGAAACTTCGAGGAGAACTATGGATACTCAACTAAAGTTGGTGGGTTGTTTGACTAGCTAAGGTACCCTACATCTACTCTTGTCTCTAGCTATTGAGTTTGTCGATCTGATGGTGCATGGTATGTGCCTTAGCATGACAACTCCTCGTCTACGTAGAAGATGTCAGTTGACCACTTGGGGGGGAGGATGAGGAAAGGATTGAGGCCTCACTAATCTATGGTTGAAATATCTTGAGGTATTACTAGTGACTTGTTGCCCTAGTCACATGGGGTAACTTAGAAGTATGAGGTGATCATCCTAGTCATCCTTAGTTCGGGTAGGGTGGGGCAAGTAGAAAGTGAGATTTTTGGCTAAGTATTTCTCTTATGAAAAGAAAGCAAGGCATATCTAGTTGTGATGTTAGAAGAAAGTGGAGAGAAAGCTCCCCAAGTTTGATATAAGCAATGTTAGTGACCTTTGATCTCATAGTAAAGGGGCCCCTTGAAAATGAGTTGCATCTCCATTTCAGTATCATGTAAGTGACACATATGGTTAATCTTGTCATGGTGATTGATCCCTATTATAATTTTGTGGGAACCCACTCGAAATTAATGTAGGGGGATCCTGAGTGAAAGCATCCATTGTCTTCATCTATACATGGAATGGAAAAGGATTCCATCTTGCAACTCCAAGAACTGCTCCAAATAGAAAGACATCTTTGAGTTGAGGCCTTTTGATGGTGTGGTCCAAGTAACTTGGATGTATAGTATGTAGATTGTTAATTTATCAACCTAGGTGATTGATGGACTAATGTTTGCATGCTAAATAACTCAAACAAAATACATTGAACTGCGAAAAAGTAAATTTTTGAACATTGCATCAATCACATAGTAGTGAAAAATGAACAACTAATGAAATAAAACACATACATAGGGGTTTCTCCATCAAATCAACTTTTCATCCTTCGATCAATGCTTACAAGGTGGACTTTGCAGCCTTCTTTGAACCAATGGTTGTACAGTCATTAAAATCATCTCAAACAACAATGTATGACCTATGAAAAGAGGGTACAACTACAACAGTACAACCTTCTCCATTTCCACCTTTCCTAGACATCAAATTTCTCTTTCTCCTTCTCAATCACTGAAGCACAATCAAACAAATTATTGTATGGATAGATCTAAATATGTATGACCTATGCACGGAAAAAAGATAGCTATAGCAATGGTACACATTGTAGGGCCCAATGTACTTGCTAGTCTCTTTAATAGATTTGCTCTTCTCTTCCGAATGCACTCTTACTTCCTCCAACACTCTTGCTCTCTTATCATGTGTGTGATATCTCTCCTATCTTGTTCTATTTATGCTTTGAGAGATGATAACTAATCTCCTCAATACTACCAACTAATCTCTTCAATCATGTATGTCACTTATCTCATCATGAGATGTATGGATAAAATTAGATCTTAATCTAAGTCATTAATGTTCTAGAACTTCTAGAACATTTCATTTAGATTCCTAAGACTAATTGACTTCAAAACAAAAGACTTTCACTTATATTTTTTATTTTTCAAGTGAAATTATAATATAGGATTAGTGATCACCTTTCCAAGTTGGTCACCAAAGAAATGTTTCGAAACAATTCCTGCATGTTCACTCTAAACTTGTGCAAGGATTTCTTTCTCGAGCTATATTTATCAACACTCCTTACCGAGGAAGGAATTCTACACCAATCCAAGTCTCTCTCTAAATATTACAATTTTCTATCCCAACACCTAAATAAATTATTACCTTGTGATTTCCTTGTTGAAAATAAAATTATAGCTCACAAAATAAAATATATTGATTGGAATAAATAACTGGAAATAAATAGTGGAAGAAAAATGGAAACCAATTTCTCAATCAGACATACACATTAAATTTCTTCACTTCAAATCAGCTATTCATTAAAATAATATCCAAGCTTACAAGTTCTCCATGACAGTGAAAAATTGTTCATAGAGAAAAGACAAATTTACAACAAAAGATCTGATGTCTGGACTGACCATAAATCTGTCCAAATTGCCTAGAAAACCCCCTAAACTTCCCAACATGTTGCCCATGGAATTTATGGAAATGTATGTACCTTGTATGACGTTTGTATGGTCTTCTCGCGCGTCATATGACCTTGCCTATGCATCATATATCTTGTCATGACCTTTACGGACCTTCTTGTGTGTTGTATGGCCTTTCCTTGCTTCTATATGACCTGTACGACCTCTACCAACTCTGTACAGCTTCTCTTGAACTCATATTTGTTGTTGCCCCTTGATCTCTTCTCTTCTGGATTGACCATAAATCCTTCTTTTCTCTCAATGAGTCACTGACTCCCAAGCGCTTACTTGTGTTGTTGTTGTGTGTGTTTTCTCTCTTCACCTAGCCTTGCTTTTATAATCTCGAGTTTTTTATTGAATCAAACATAACCCATAATATCTAAAGTAATTGACGGTTGAGATTAAATCTCACCTCACTTGAGATCAAGGACTAGGATTCACTCAATTCACTAATGCTAATAATTTTATCATTTCATTAAATTAAACTCACTTTAATTATAAAAAGAACTTTACTTTAACAATTCCTTTAATTAAAGTAAATTACTAAGGTTTAAGGCTTTGGACGACTTCCAAACGTCTAGACACTTACACCATAGTGGAAGTACTTGTTTGATGCTACAAACATCAACACTCCCTCTTAGCGAGGAAGGTATTATGCACCACTCCAAGTTTGTCCCTGAAGAATACAAACTTCCCTTTAACCAATGGTTTGGTCAAAATGTTTGCAACCTACTCATATGTGGAGATATATTGGAGCTTGAATGCTCCCTTCTAAATCTTGTCTCGGATGAAGTGATACCTATTATCAATATGCTTGGCCCTATCATGGAATACTATATTCTCAGAGAGTTTGACACAACTTTGATTATCACAATATATCACCAAAGGATCCAACCCTTGATCAAATAATCTTGTAACCAGTTTGTGAAGTTAAATGGATTCACAACTAGCCATTCTCGTTGCCATATACTCTTCCTCTCCTGAACTGAGTGATCCAGGTGGATATCGGTGGCCACCCACCTTTTCCAACTGGCTCAAAATAGTTTTCTGGAAATTTTGGCAATTTACTATTTTTAGCAGTTTTAACTTCTCGGGCCATTTTGAGGGCCTAAATGAAGGTTTTTCAGGATCGAGCTTCTCAATGATAACCAAAGGCATGATTGAGCCCAAAAAATGAATCTCCTCGATGATACCTTTCCATCGGACTATCATATTCCTAAAACGAAGATCATATGCGAAAGTTACGACCCCGGGAAGTTGATGTACTAAGTTACCCAGATAGGGCCCACGTGACTTTTGGCACTTCATCTCCTAGGGTTAGGTTTTTGGATGTCTAGGGTTTTTGGAATTCATATTTATTGTAAAAAGGCCTTCAAAGCCTCATTGTAATGATATTCTTGCGAATGAGTGCATCTGTCACATCTCTTCTTAGAGATAAGCCGTCACCATTCCAACAAGTTTGTTTTTGTTGCATTTTACAGTTTCATCTTATTTCCTTATTGAATAGAAAACTAGTTTTACTGTATCTCTGTTATTTTGTGTTAAGAACCTGTTAATAATCTGTATTCATTTCGTTATTCTCATAAAATCTGGATCATTGAGTGCTATGTAAGTCTTCCTTCTGTTGAACCATGATATCAGTGCTAATCCCAAGTTGAAGCAACACCCTGAGGTGCTCTTCCTATCCGTTGCACTCATTTCTCAATTCGAGTCTATGTTTCCTTGTAGCCTCACTCCATCACCTCCAAGATAACTTAGAACAAAATCCAAGGTACCTCTCAAGTACATGAGCACATGCTTCACTACTACCCAACACACCTGCCTCGACTCCACCATGAATTGGCTCAAGGTGTTCACAACAAAATATATATTTGGCGTGGTTTTCACCAAATACAAAAAAGAACCTATCAACTGTCTTTATGACCCGGGGTCCACCAAATCTAAATCTAAGTGACAAACTTATTTAGATTGACAATCGTAGGTGTAGCCATCAGTCTACTGTCCTCCATCCTAAATCTCCTCAGTATATCCATTGTCTACTTTCCTTGATCAAGGAAGATCTCACTCAATCTCTGCCACACCTCTAACCCCAAGAAGTAATGCATCAAACCGATGTTCATCTCTAACTCTATATCCAAATCCACTTTGCATCCTTCTATAAGATCTTCTACACGTGTGAGAAAAAATCATCTACGCACAACACCAAGATGAGTGGATCAATCCCAACAAGTATGAAGTACAAGTTAAGATCTGCCTCACTCTTGGTGAAGCTTGTTATCACACAATTTGTACTTTCCAAAATCGTAAGGCAGGTGGGAAGAGATTGGTGTAACATAGGGGAAATCTTGTCATTGTCACCTCAACAGGGTACCCCTTTTTGTTTAGGAGGAGGAAAAACCCACTCCAAGGGAGACGTCCCAAGACCTAGGGGGTTTGAGGAAGGGAAAAGGACAAGGTAAACTACCCCTCTCTCTCTAGGTCACTCAAATCAGTTTTATGTATTGAATGGTGAAGCAAGGGATTAAAATAATATACATGCCCTTTACCAAGACAACAACAAACGTTATGGCAGTTTGTAAAAAAATATTGATATTAATTCTTCAACAAGACATCAAATTCATAAAGTAAATCTTGGCAACAACAAATGGTAAGTAGATAACAACAATAAGTAAATGATAATAGTTGCAAAGTACCTAAAAAATGCACTTGTATAGACAACATAACAATATATTTAAAGCTTCAATGATAGTATTTTGTCATATGCAAGTTCTTAGAGATGTATCAACCAACAAATGAACTTCAACAAGACACCTAAGACGATTGTAACAACAACAAAACAAGAGTAATAAAAGAAATAATAAATCTTCAGAAATGCACTTTAAGAGGGAAATTAATTCTACACTTTAGCTTTGATTGATAGTTTTCCTTATGCAAATTGCTGAGCTAATTTAGTTAGTTAGTAAGTTTAGACAGGCTGCTAGAGAATGGCTTTAACAATGATTATGACAACAGAAAGTTAGTAATATTAACCAAGTTAGTAATTTAGGTCAAGCTTAGTATGGTATCAAGCAAAGAATTGAGTTTGAAAGTTGATTATTCTTGTCTTAGAGATAAGGGATGGAGATTAGTGCCTTCTAGGGGTAATGGAGTCAAGGTTGGTGGCTATCTCTAGGGTTGATAATAAATGATTATGCACAAAATATAAGAGGGAAAAGAGGTTTTGGAGGAGTAATACCTTAATTCCTCCTAGGCTCTTGACCTCAAGAAGGAAGGTAGCTAGGGTGTAGGCACTTCTAGGCCCTAACACTTTCTTCTCCTTATACTTCTTTTGGATGGAAGTATTATGCAACAATAAACTTGATCAACACCTCCAAAGTGCTAGAACTTTAGGGATTTGGAGGTTTGACAAATTAATAGATCAATTAAATAAGTTTTACAAATGAAAAGAAAGAAAGTAGTACCTTAAGTTTCTCACTTCAACCATTAATTAGGCATGCAATTTCATAATCTCATATGAGTAAGAAAGCCATATTGTAACCATTTAAACAATGACAAAGTAAAATTCACTTACTTGCACTAAGAATAATCATGCAAAACAATGCTAAATTGCCAAAATACTCCAAGAAATTTATCCAAGTGCCAAAAACAAGCCTTAAAAGAGATTGTTGGCCTTTGGTTATGTATTAAGGAAGAATACAGACAAAGTATGTTAAGAACCAAACATCAATATAGCATAGAAAAACCTCAAGAAAAGTACTCAACGCCTTGAAAAAGAGATAATATCAGATAATAAGCCTCTTCGAGGGGGCAACCTC
>JZKD02S0356112.1:1828566-1844081 GCA_000966675.3 Picea glauca | reverse complement strand
TGTTTGAGGTACCTGCTGCTCCTGCTGTTGTACATTTTGATTTTCAGGTTCCTTTGGAATTTCCTTTTCAGTGATCTCATCAAGCACTGTGTATTCTTGTTTTTCTGTTTCCTTTCACCTTTTGAATAAGTGTATTTTCTTTTCACCTTTTGGAGTGTTGTTAGGACACATTGTGTAAGGAGGGGTTGTTGGTAGATCCTTCTGAAATTGCTATCATTGTTTATCTACCTCCTCCTACTTCAGTGAGACAGTTGTGCACTGCATTGGGACACACTGAATATTACATAAAATTTATTAAGGTCTACGCACATATAACAATACCTATGGAGAAGCTATTAAATGAAGATAGTAAGTTTCAATGGACAGAGGAATCAGTAGAGCTTCGACACACTAAAATAGAAAATATTCACTGCGCCTATCTTAGTTTTTCCAAATTGGGGTAAGGAGTTCAATGCTCATGTCGATGCTTCATCCATTGCATTAGGAGAAGTCTTAGCATAGTCATGTGTAGGAGACATTGACTACCCTATAGCCTTTTCTAGTAGAAATCTTTCTACATCTGAAAGGAATTATACTACCACTTAAGGAGAAGGCTTAGCTATGGTATATGCGCTGCATAATTTTAGACACTACTTGTTGGAAGGACATTTTAAGATGTTCACTGATCATTATGCATTGAAGTACTTATTCAACAAGCCAGTGTTGGTGGGAAGAATATGCAGATGGTTATTATTAATCCAAGAGTATAACTGTATGATTAGGATTTCGAAGTCCACCATCAAAAGATCACTTCATACCACCCATAGGCGAATGGTACATTCGAAGCCTTCAATAAGATCTTGGAGAAAACACTGACTAAGATATACAGTGTTAACAAAGATGATTGGGATCTGATAATTCCAACATTGTTATGGGATTATAGAACTACTTGCAAAAGTATAACCATGCAGACTCCCTTTAAGTTAGTATATGGCTTGGAAACAGTGGTACCTATGGAATACTTGTCTCCTAGTTTAAGAATTGCAACATTTATAGGTATGGATGACATCGACGTTTTTCAATACAAGATCACACAGTTGATGGAACTAGAGGAAGAAAGGTTCATTGCAATATTTCATCAACAGGTACAATAAGAAGAAGAAAAGTATTACCATGACAGACATATCAAGAAGAAAGCATTTAAACAAGGAGATTTGGTACTTTTGTATGATAGCAAGTTCATGAAGCATCCAAGGAAGTTTAGGATGCTTCAAACACTCCCTCTTTCTAGGAGAACACTCTCACCACAAACCTGGCCTTGAATTTCTTAATGCTACCATCTATAGCATGCTTTATCTTGAATATCCACTTGGACTCACAACCAAATTCTCCTCTAATATTGACACTATATACCACACATCATTTTTCATGATGGATGTGTACTCAACCATGGCATCCCTCCAAACCTGTTGATTTTCCTCTTCCTCAAAATTAGAAGGCTCATCATCAATGAATCTACTTATAAGTGCCACATAGTTAGGAAACTTCTTCAAAGGCTTTCTCTCCCTGAATTTTCTCTTAGGAGACTCAACATTCTCCTTCTGTGTGAACCATCAAGTTCTCTTGACACATTAGGAGGGCCTGGTGGCTCCTCCTCCCCACATGAAGGTTGGCCTCTTGAACTGGAAGTTGTTGAGCATTTCTCATCCTTTGGAGCCTTTTTCTCCTCATCCTCTGTCACTGGTAGTGGCTCTTGAGACTTCATGGGTGCTAAGCTCTCCTTAAACTTAACATCTCTTCTCACAACAGTCTTCCTCTATGTTGGTATGAAGATCTTGTATGCCTTTGAAGTCTTTCTATATCCCACAAGTATGCCCTTATGTCCTAAAGGTTCGAGCTTCGTCCTCTTTTCCAAAGGCACATGGATGTATAATGGACAACCAAAGATATTGAAATGTCCTATGCTTATTTAGGATTCTTTTCCTCCAATATTTTATGAGGACTCTTGTTCTGCACATATAATGTTGTGTTACACGCCTATTCCCAAAGGAACATAGGCAGACCCTGGGAATGTATCATAGTACTTTCAAAATAAATAATGGACCAGTTATTTCTCTTTGCAACCCTATTCTACTGAAGGTTGTATGATACTGTCAATTCCCTCTTAATCCTTTAATCTTTGCAGAAATCATTGAAGTCATTGGAAGTGTACTCACCCCCATTATCTAACCTCAAGACCTTGATCTTATTCCCTATATGATTTTCCACTTGGTTTGACTAAAGACCTCATCCTTGGTCTTCATAAAGAAGATCTAGGTTTACCTTAAAAAGTCATCAATGAATGTCACATAGTATAGTGCTCCTTTCACTAATTCTACTGACATTATCCCACAACGATCTGAATGAATAATATCCAAGATCCACTTGGACCTTCTCTCACTACTTGGAAAAGTAGCCTTGCCATTTTTTCCAAGTGCACACCCTTTGCACATACCCTATAATGCAAGTGCCCCATCATCATGTTCCATAGCTTACACAAGTTGTCACTGTCATGCACCAAGGCCTGAATAGGATTACCCTAGATCCTGTATAAATTTATGTCTCTAACCTCAATGACCTCTATTGTGTTAGGGCTATATTATTCTGGGGAGAAGTACTTTCTATTTCTTGAACATGATGAAAAAACACATTTCCTCCATAACCAATATTGAGAGAAAAATATTCCTCATTCCTACTAAATAAAGCACGTCCTTGGCTTCCAACAAACCTCCTAACTCAAATTGGAATGAAACTATTCAATCCCCCTTCACTACATACTCTTGGTATTGTCACCAAGCTACACATGGATCCTTGAGTACTTTTCTGTTAGACTAATGAATAGCTCCCATACTTCTTTCACCATCCAGTCCTGGTGATTTTGCTAGTGGAAAGGCGGGAAAATAGTGAGAAATACCTCTCAAACTTCGCAACAAACTAATCCAACTGAGTTTTTGCAAATTCTACTACCTGCTCCAATTTTCCTCTTCCTTTCTTCTTATTCAAACATTAATAAACATAATGGTCACTCTTATGGCATGTGAATCACTTGATATTACTTGAGTCCTTATTCATCTATTGTGAGGTTTACCCCTCACCTTTACCCTTATTTTTGGAACCCTTTCCTTTGCCCTTTCTTGTGTGACTAAGAAGGGTTAGGTTCTCAATGCTACCTCCTTGCTTTCTAGCTTTGGACTCCTCTCAAGTCTCTTCCTAAAGGAATTCATCCCAAAGCTTCTCAAATGAGGTAAGTTTCTCTCGAGCATAGGTTCCTTTGACAAATGGTTCCCAAGACTTGTGTATATTCTAACCTTGTACAATATCTACTGCAAACAGATATTCAGAAAAAGAACATAAAAGATACAATGGAAAATACAAACATTACACAAAGATTTTTCCCTTGGAAACCCAAATCGGGAAAACCAACATATTCTATATTCATTCATTGTAATACATCATTTAAAATACAATATACATATATGAGCCAGCAGCATCTAAAACCCTAACCCAATGACCTGGATTAGTCCAAAACCCTAATTCCTTAACCAAAAATAGAAAACCATCAGCAAAAACCATGTGCTGAAAAACCACCTAAATATGTGACATGTTTCTCGAGGCATATTTTTTTTGGGGGGGGTTGTTTCCCCCAAGCCTGCACACAAAGAATATAACACATACCCAACAACTTTGATAAACCATTCAATGTCATATTAACTAGCTCTTTATTGGCCACTATCTCCCAAATTGTTGCAAGTTGAACACAAATATGGGTGATCCTCATGAGATAGTTGGTAACATTTTCAGATCTGGACATCCATATCGATCTAAGTTTATTTCTCAATATCATCTTCCTGTTCAATTATCACTCTAGAAAATATTTTCTAGAGTGTTGAACATCTCCCTAGCCATCTTCTTCTTAGAAAATTGAGGAATTAAATGAACTTGTAATGTTTCTAAGATTACCTTCTGGGCTTTGATCTCCTTATCGTAAGTTGCATTTGTCATCGCATTTGTTGGTGGGATAGTCACTTGGTTGCAAATTTCCCAAAGGTCATTTTCTTTCAGAAGCAAGGTAACCCTTTCTTTCCAGGATAGGAAGTTGGATGCTCCATCCAATATATCTTCAAATTTTAGACTTGATGTTGCCATTACTTAGATCTGACCAAATTTTCATGAAATCAGCCCTATTGATTTATAGATCTGCAAAAATCTCCTGAAACCGGACTCCTCTTCAGATTGAAATCTTTGATACCATTTTAAAAATATCTATCCTAGCACCTAGATAATTTATTACCTTGTGATTTCCTTGCTGAAAATTAAATTACAGCTCACAGAATAAAATATATTGAGTGGAATAATTAACTAAAAATAAATAGCGGAAGCAAAAAGGAAACCAATTTCTCAATCACACATACATAGTAAATTTATGCACTTCAAATCATCTCTTCATTAAAATAATATCCAAGCTTAAGAGTGCCCCCTGACAGGGGAAAACTATCCATAGAGGAAATACAAATTTACAACAAAAGATTTGTTGTATGTACTGCCCACAAATATGCCCAAACTTCCTAGAAACCTCCATGACTTGCCCAATAAGATAGCCACAGAATGTATGTACTTGTCTGTACCTTTTACGATGTCCGTACGATCTGATCGTGTGTTGTATGACCTTTCTCATGTACCGTACAACCTACCATGGCCTGTACAGACCTTCTTATGAACTGTACAACCGTTGTATGGCCTCTCCTTGCTACTATACGAACTCTACCATCTTTTTCCAACTGCTCCTGAACTTAGATCTATTGCTACCCTTTTATCTCTTATCTTCCAAACTAAGAAAAAGTCCTTTGCTCTCAACAAGTCAATGAATCCCAAACACTTTTGTTGCTATTGTGTGTGTCTTCTCCCTTCACCTAGCCTTGCTTTTATAATCTTGAGTTTTTTTATCAAATCAAACATGCCCTAATCTCTAATGTGATTGACACTTGAGATTAAATCTCACCTCACTTGAGATCAAGGGATATGATTCATTTAATTCATTAATGCTAATAACCTTACCATTTCATTAAATTAAACTCAATTTAATTAAAAAAAACTCTTTACTTTAATAATTTCTTTAGTTAAAATAAATTACTAAGGTTGAAGGATTTGGATGACTTCCACACATCTAGAAACTTAAACCAGTATTGACCTTGAGGTTTCTCTATGTACACTTTTTTTTTAATGATCTGATTAAGGAAAGTTGTCTTCACATCCATGTGATGTATTCTCCATTCCATAAATGAAACTAGGGACATAACTACTGTAATAGAAGTGTGGTTGGAAACTAGAGCAAATGTCTCCTCATAGTCCACTCCTTCTGTGCACTTCTTAATGCATCCATTTGTAGCATGTTTGACCTTGTAGATCCCCTTGGAACTCACTATTGACTTCCCTTCTAATCTTGGCACTATGTCCCAAATATCATTCTTCATGATGGATTTATACTTCCCCACCCTAGCATCTCTCCATACTTTCTAGTTCGTTGCCTCTTGAAAGTTAGAAGGTTGGTATTCTATGATGTTGCTCATGAATTACGTATAGTATGGAAACTTATTCAGAGGTGTTCTCTCTAAATGTGCTCTTAGGAGCCTCAACATACTCTTGGGCATCCCTCAAGGTCTGAGTGAATCATTGAGTTCTCCTGACAGAAGTGGAAGGGGCTAATGTCTCCTCATATTCACCTAAATGTTGTTGTACTACTATGGAAAACACTAGTGACCCTGGATCAACCTTTGAATCTTCCAGTTCCTCATTCTCTGTCATTGAAATAGGCTCATGGGACTTTTTGGATAAAAAGTCTTCCTCAAAATTTACATCCTGACTTATTATTGTCTTCCTCTGCTATGGAATATAGACCATGTAGGCCTTCGAAATCTCATTGTAACCTAAAAACAAACCCTTTCTGATCCAGGTGGATATCGGTGGCCACCCACCTTTTCCGACTGGCTCAAAACAGTTTTCTGGCAATTTGGCAATTTACTATTTTTAGCAGGTTTTAACTTCCGAGGCCATTTTGAGGGCCTAAATGAAGGTTTTTAGAGATTGAGGTTCTCAATAATATAAAAAGGCATTATTGATCCCCCAAAATGAATCTCCTCGATGATACCTTTCCAATGAGCTATGATACGCCTAAAACAGAGATCATATGCAAAAGTTACGACCACGAGAAGTTGATGTACTAACTTACCCAAACAGGGCCCACATGACTTTTGGGGCTTCATCTCCTAGGGTTACGTTTTTGGATGTGTAGGGTTTTTGGAATTCTTGTTTATTGTAAAAAGGCCTTCAGAGCCTCATTGTAATCATGTTCTTGTGAATGTGAGTAGTCGTCACATCTCTTATTAGAGATAAGCTGCCACCATTCTAGCGAGTCTTTCACTCTGTATTTTTACAGTCTCTGTACATTTCTTTCATTAATATAAATCGTGTATTATTGTATCTCTGTGTTTATGGTTGCATATCGGATATATTTCAGCTTTATTATTGGATATACACGATATCTCTGTACATTTCTTCATCATATCTCTGCTCTCATTTCGTGCCGAAAATAATCCAGATCACTTTCTGTTGGAGGGTTCCAACATATCCCTTTTTTCTATTGGTGCATGAATATAAACTAGACAACCAAAGATGTCAAAATGACTCAACTCTGGATTCAAACCAATGGATGCCTCCTTTGGTGTTTTTTCCTCCAAGATCCTGTGAGAACACTGGTTTTGGATGTAGATTGATGTGTTGCATGCCTTTTCCCAAAGAAACATTAGCAAGTCTTGGTCATGAATCATGGCCTTAGAAACCCCTATGATGGATCATTTTTTTTGCTTTTCAACCCCATTTTGTTGTGGGTTGTATGGAATAACCATCTCCCTCTTGAATCCTTCCTTCTTGTAAAAACCCTCGAAATCTTTGGAGGTATACTTTTTGATGTTTGTGGATTTTGTTATCTCCATTTTGTGGATAACTAAGGAGATTATGTCTCGAGGTCCTCAGGTTGCAGATATGGAGTGTCAAGAGACCACATGAATAGTAGTATCCTTTTTCACAGATGGAGACCCTTCTCATCACCACAAAGGTCACATAATTTTGTACGACATCCACCACACCTGTTGCCTTCTAGAGGGGAATGGACCTTGTTATCCCCTATCCTAGGGATGATTAAGGAGAATATGTCTCGAGACCTACAAGTACTAGACATGGAGTATTGAGAGCCATATTGAATTGACCTTGGCCTTGGAGGGCCCATCTTTTGCTCAATGCCTCCCATTTATCAGCAACAACACCATCCATCCCATCGGCCTAGTTCTGAAGTAGAAGTGGGTCTTGCTCCATGAGTTAATGAGTCTAGGTATCATGGTTTGTGTCACTCTCATTTTCAAAACATTTGAATATGTGCATTTAATTCTCTTTTTCTTCATGGCATTTTCTTGGACATTACTCCTTTTAACTTTCCCATACTTGGGGGCGATGACAAAGTTCCCTAGCAAGTTAGTTGCCTTAGGGATGAGTTGCCACTAGGTGGGTCTATGAAAGGTCATCGTCGGTCCCTTCCATACTTATCACTTTTGATCTTTTTCCCTCTCATCTATCCTCTACATTGCTTCAGGCATTGGGTTTTCCAAGCTAGTAAGGGTTGTACCTTGCCTTGTGGGAAGAAGGGGCTAAAGCCCGAGAGGGTAAAAATAGCTGGAGAAATTTAAAATATAAGATCAAAACTTGAGATGATTCTCCCATGGATCCCCAAGAAATCAATAAAAGGATTCTTAGCAAGAAAGAGGGGGGAACGATAAAATAAAATAAAAATCAAGACCTAGTTGGTGGATAGGGGGTCTCATCATGAGCCAGCCTATTAGGTCCATGGTCATGTAGCAGTATGACAGTACTATTCATCTGGTCACCACATCAGGGTAGTGTCTCTTGGTGGCATAGCCAAGTGAAAGGGGGTCTCATTACGAGCTACTCTTCTCATCTCTATGAAATGCTTGTGGGTAACGTTGTCACCACTAGTAACCACACCAAGGAAATGTACTCCAACTATTCTCTTGAAAAAAAATGCAATAAGACAAAGAGTAAAAAGGAATTGAATAAGCTAGGAAACAATTGCATCCATGACAAGGTGAATCTCACCCTATACAAAGGCACCCACAAATAAGAATTATATTTCCCTATTATCATTTCACCCCTTGCCCAAACATCCCCTACACCATCTCATGCATTTACATGGCTTAGATTGGTCTTCACCTGGAAACGTGCCACACCTGAGGAGAATTATCCCAATAGGACATATTGAGACCCTATCCAAACCTGGCTTGTTAAATAGCATAACGTCCTTGAGAACTTGTCTGGGAAAAGGGGTGTTTATGCACATGTTTGGGTAACTTGATTATTAGATGTGATTAACATTGCTATGATCCCTGTGACTTATGAGCCCATGGAGGGTGTACTTGTTTTTGCTGCAGGACCATGCCCAAAGGACAAGTACATATGGGGAGATGGTTAGCTTGAACCTTCATTATAGGGCTAAAATCCCACCAGATGGATGTCGAGACCCCAACCAGGGGCATAAAGATATTGGAGGCTTGCACCAGAGAAAAGGGAGGACGTTCCACCAGAGGCACTTTGACAGGACTGGACCTAGGGGGGTCTTTCCCTCACACCATGAAGTTGTCCCTTGAATGCCCCTAATGTCATTATTGAGAGCCTTGATGTCATCCAGTTGGGGTATTCGGCATGATGACAGCTTTGGTTGGGACATGTGGCAGTTCTTGAGGGGTTTTGAGCCCCAACGTTTCACTTTGGAAGCATAGTGTTCCAAGAAGGGACCCAACGTCACCCAAAGAAGGACATGAAATCACCCTAAAAGGATAAAATTAGGGTTTTTATTGTCAATTTTATGTAAAACTAGATTTTTAATGTAAATTGGCCATGTCGGCCCTTTTTTGACCTAAAATGTAATTAAAGGTCATTTGTATTGTATAAATAAGAGATAAAAATATCATTTGTATTCATCATATTTCACTCACTGGTCTAGGTGTATATCGATGGCCACCCACCTTTTCCAACTCACTCACAACATTTTTCTAACAATTTTGGAAATTTAGTATTTTTAGTAGTTTTAACTTCTGGGGCCATTTTGAGGGACTAAATGAAGGTTTTTTGGGATTGAGCTTCTCAATGATAGTCAAACGCATTATTGATCCCCCAAAATTAATCTCCTCGATGATACCTTTCCAATGGTCTATCATGCGCCTAAAACAGAGATCGTATGCAAAAGTTATGACCCCAGGAAGTTGAGGTATTGACTTACCCAAACGAGGCCCACATGACTTTTGGCGCTTCAGCTCCTAGGGTTAGGTTTTTGGATGTCTATGGTTTTTTACATTCATGTTTATTGTAAAAAGGCCTTCAGAGCCTCATTATAATCATCTTCTTGTGAATGAGCTCAATCATCACATCTCTTCTTAGAGATAATCCGCCGCCATTCCAACAAGCTTGTTTTCCGCTGCATTTTACAGTTTCAACTTATTTCGTTATTGAATATAAAACCAGTTTTACTGTATATCTGTTATTTTATGTTAATCCTATTTTAACAATCTGTATTCATTTCATTCTGCTCATAAAATCTGGATCAGTGGTATCAGAGTAGTCTTCTCCTTGTCGTCTTAATGCATGTCCCCAACGAGGTCAGGGTACAAAGAATTGGGTCTTGAGCTTGGTTCTCTTGAGGAAAAAAGATCTCGCATGCTCAAGTGACCTCTCATGGTAGGAGAAAAGAAAGATGGTGGGACTGGAGATCCTTTCAAAAAATTTCTTGAGGAATCCCTCATGCAATAGAGGAACGAGATGATGGATAGTTTCATCCAAATCCTTCAGCGACTACCGACAGGTGACGCATCTTCCTCAAGTACAGGCACCGCCCCCTTAAAGGTACAAATCAACTTCGATATTCCTATATTTGAAGGTCAGATAGATGAAGATTTTGTAGACAAGTGGTTGAATCTACTAGAAGAGTATTTTTTTGTCCATAACTTTTCAAATAAAGAAAACATTACTTTTGAACTCTTCAAAGTCGTTCCCCGTGTCAAATATTGGTGGGAAACTTTCTGTGAGCAAAAGGAAATGGAGAAACCCTCATTATTTACAGTCAAAACCACCTAGGAATCCTTCAAGGATGCTATTAAGGAAAAATACTACCCTGTTGGAAGTTATGACGACTTGTATACCAAATGGACCACACTGTGGCAAGAAAGAGACCAAGTAGTGCTAGAGTTCACAAATATCTTCCATACATTGCGCACCAAGTTGGGTATCAAATATTCAGACTGACATATGGTGCTCAAGTATTGTGATTCTCTGCATAGATACATCTAGACTAAAATGGAATTTATGTACATCTTGTCCTTGGGCACAACCTACTGATATGTCGTCAAAATCGAGCAGAAGCTCAAACAAAAGACATGACAATTTGGACCTGGGAACCCCTCACAACAAAAGCCAGGAAGGGGCGGCCCCAAACCACAAAAGAAAGGATAGAGAAAATATGGACAATATCATGACAACCAATCCAAGCCACAAACAAAGAAGGACACTGGAAAGACAAAGAAATATATCGGGAAATGGTGCAACTTCCATGAGATCCCTTGGCATAAAACTATTGACTATTGCTCAAAGAAGTCATTGGTGGCTGAAGTGAAAGCCTTTGAATCAGATGTGGGTTCTGACTTTGATTCAAAACCAGAAAGGGGAAGACAAATCATTGATGCGGAACCCAATGCCATTGTTGCTACCACCAAGCTCCATCCTAGTGAACCAGACGAGCCAAAAAAAGGCGAGGGCCTCTTTCATTCATAGATGTTGGTAAATGGCACCCCATTACACTTCATTGTTGATAGAGGTAGCCAGAAGAAACTCATCTCAACAGAGGTCATAAAGAGGCTAGCTCTGTCGTCAATGTCGCACCCACAACCCTACACCATTGGATGGCTCTGACAAGGAAGCAATCTCTGCGTCAGCCAATAGTGTCAACTATCGTATGGCATCAATCCCTTCAAAGACGAGGTATTGTGTGATGTTTCTCCTCTCGAATTTTGTAATTTTGTTTTGGGCCAACTTTATTTATGGAAACTTCATGTTGTATATGAGTCTAGGCCTTGTAGTGTTATTATTACTTTGAACAAGAAATTTTACAGGATACTTGAGGCAGTCCCTCCTAGTGTTATTTCCTTGATCTTTACCAAGCAATGCAAGAAGGTCATCTCTCAGACCAATAAATTTGTCTTGTTCGTGATTCTCTCTCAGAGTGAGCAAAATATAGTAGCCACATCCAGGGCCTCCATGACCGATTTCTCCACACAACAACAAAAAGTTGATAAGATTGTGGAAGAATACTCATATATCTTCTCCTTTCCTACTGGGGTACCTCTACACTATCAGGTCAAGCATCCCATCAATCTAACCCCAGGTGCACTGCTACCTAATGGGTCAGTCTATCGACGCTCTCTGTTAGAAAATGAGGAGATCAAGAGGTTGTTGGCACAGGAGCAAACCCGGGGTTCAATGCTACAACTTCACACCAACAAAACCTTAACTACCGACCCTTTCGATAACACATGTGAGGCAGATGAAGTCTCACTCGAGGTAGAGGCAGGGGTGGTTGCAGGACTCCAGTGTCTGCAATCTTAGATGGGACACAAATCTATGATTATGAAACCTTAACAAGCACTTATCAGTTATAGTTCGTTAATATTCAATCTTAGTTTACAGTGTAGCTAAACCCTAATAACAGATCAACGCAATATTTAGACAGATCCAATAGATTTAAGAACTAAGCACACTAATCATAGATCAGAGCTAGAATTCACTCACATTATTCAACACTAAGCTACCATATTAGATTCATTCATCATCTAACAATGCACTAAGAATTTAATCATATAAAAAAGAAAGAAACTATAAATCACAAAGCATTCAGAACACAGGATATACCTGGTTCACCCCCACCCTGGGGCTATGTCCACCAACTTATAATTTTCTTTATTAGCTTATTTCAATCTTCTTACATGCACAAAGCCTCAAGATCAATTTCACAGGGGACATGAGATCTGTGCACTCTTTGCTAGATCCTCCTTTTCCAAGCTAGGTTACAGCACAAATCTTACATACAGTCTCTTACGGTCACTTTCACTTAGCTCCGCAAGTCTCACACAGTATGCACAAAGTGCTTACAACTATTACTTGCACTTAGCACAACTTACAACTCTTCGATCACATAGATCTAACTTTATCACTTAGCTCACTGGCCTCTTCTTACATCGCCTAACTACTTATTTATACATTACAAAATCGTGCCTAAACATGGGTAAACCCATGGGCCGAAATTCCCATACCCATTACATAATCCCAAAACCCAAAAATCCATAAAAAGGGGCCAAGATTTCACGATCTTTGCTTCATCTTGTGCTCCCCCTTCGATAGTCTGTCGATGTTACAAAACTAGGTCAAACATGACCAATAATCCTAAAAACTTGGTCAAGGGCCAACAGCCCCCCAACACTCACTTGTGATTCATCCTGAGTCAATATGCTCTGGGTAGCTCTGCCTCAAAATCCTCGAGATTGGCTCAAGTTTCTTTGACCTGTTGCTATGCCACATCCTCCTATTCATAAAACTCTTAGATGAATGCTTCATTGATAGGTACCTCTAGGCATTGTTCAACTGTAGTGATGACTTGCTCCAGTTCTGCTCCTTGGCCTTCGATCTATGCGAATGGTTGGAAAGCCTCGTCCTGTATAGGTTGGAGCCTCTGAGTCACTTCCATGACCCTGCTCTAAATGGTGTGGATTTTTTGTTGAGAAGTTTGCTTCTCTTGGGATCGCTTCATCCTTTTGATCGCTGACAGGGGCTTCAACTGCGCCTGTATTGTTTATGCTTGTTGCTTCACCTCCTGGAGCTGTGACTCTAGTGCCTTTAGTTCTGGACTCTCAGTGAGTTTCTCATACTTTTGGGCACTATGATCACTTAGTTTCTTACATTCCATGGCAAGGGCCTTTATTCTGTCAACTTTTCTTCGAGCACTTGCATCTCTTTGATCTCTCACATCCTGCGGTGTGTCGAGCACTGCACAGAGCTCTAAGTTTGTTACTATTTATTGTAGCTGTTGGATAGCTTCTGTGAGATTCTCTACTTGATGTTGAAGTTGGTCTTCTGCCTTTGGCTCTAAGCCTATCATAAAGAAGAGTTCTCTGTTGACTTCTTCTTTCACTTTGAATTTCTTTGTGAGAAACTATTCTTTTTCTTGTTGAATTTGTGCTTTCTCCTCTTCAAACTTTGTCTGTAGAGCAACCTTATTCTACTCTACAAGTTGGAATTGTTCTATGAGTACTTATTGCACTTGCTTCAAGGCTTGGGTGGCTTGTTTAGTTTCTTCTTGTGCACGACGAAGGAGAACTTCGGTTACATCAGATAGTCGACGGAGTTGGGCTAGCTCATCTCCCAACTCTGGCAGGGGCGCAGTGGACACTGCGTGGCTAGACTAAATGGCATGTTGTACCCCTCAAAGTTTGACCTTGATTATGTCGCACATCTCCTCCTTATTGGCTTCTTGTTTCTGCAATATTTTCTACAAGGCATCGTTTACAGCTGCGATGATGAAGTTAAAGTCATCGACAATGAGCACAGTCTTCATCTTAGTAACGATGGATCTAGATTTCTTCTGGGAAGAGGGTTTTGGGGGAGAAACCTTCCTCTTCTTCAAGGGAACATATTCATCTCTAGGTGGTGTTACTTCACCTTGCTTCTTCTCATCTTCTTTTCCATTTATCTCTTCTACTTCATCATCACCCCCTTGTTGATCTAGGAAATCAAATTTTGCTCAAAATTCAAAGTTCTCAGAATCATTTCAAATCAAACGGGAGCGTAGGCATCGTCATTATGAACCCAACACAACTCATTTGGGTTCAAATGGACGTCAGGAGAAAGAGATATCGCGTTCTGTTCAAAATGACAAATAGGCAAAAAAAGGGGTGCTGACTGTACAGTCCGTACGGATGCTGACTTGGCAGGCCGTACGACACATGACATGAAGTTGTGTGGGTAGTTGGCATATTACATGGCATGTTTACAATGAATTGGATGGTGACACATGGCCCAATCAATGGCTGCCACGTGTCACACACATATTGTTTTAAAATTTATGCATTCAGCAGGACTCGACCCCATGACCTCCGGGGCAGGGGAAGAGCCTTGGGAAGGGCCACCGACCGACGCACCACCACATGTACCTTGTAATATGAATGGCGCATATTATATTTATGTTGAAATGTATTATATGGTGGGAGCGGACTGGCCCGGGGCTTATCCCCGGCCCCCGGTCTCGCGTATATACAATGTGACCACATTACTATATGCGTGCTCTATTGTATAGCCCTTTCATTTGAACCGCGGTTGCATGGTATGCGATGTGACCACATTACTATATGCACGTTCTATTGTATAGACCTTTCATTTGAACCATCGGTCGCATGGTATACGATGTGACCACGGGCACGCCTATGTTTATAACCGTTTGAACTTTGGCCCTTTATTTATATTCGCACGGTCCTATGGCGCTTCACATGCCCACAGGCCTTAGACGGTTAAGGGCCAACGCGTAACCATGCAACAGTTTGTATCGATCATGTAGTTGCACCTGGTGCTAAGTTTTTATGCTTAAATATGCGTGTGGGCTAGGCTGAGCCAACAAGGGTGCATTTTGTAGATGCAGAGATAGCAAGTTTGAAGGGGGGACTTCCAGGAAGCCTATCTTCTTCAATTTTTGGCCAAACAAGGTGCCGAAAAAGCCCATCTAGGGGTTTTTGGACGTTATGAAGCCATTGGAGCAGTCTATTTGGAATTTTGAGCATTGTAAAGCACATTTTTGAGCACTTCGAGCAAATAATACAAATGATCCATTGGAAGCTGGACCAGAAGATGTAGCCCAAGAGAGGGGTGAACTCCTTTATCATTTGTTGTGTTATGTGTTTTTTGTTCATTGTTTTTTGTGCTGTTTATATGCATCTTGAATGAGTAAATCCTATTAAAGTTGTGTTGCAAAGTTGATCCATTTGCATTTTAACACATAAAATTCAACTTGCAAATATTTTCAAGAATACAAGTCTTCTTCATTTTTAGATCCAGTTGTTATCAGAGCATAGGTTTTTGAAGACTTGATTATTTGCAAGTGTTTTGTTTTCTGATGCTCACAAGGTTGAAACTCACAAGAGGAGAAGTTCAACTTGTAGAGCCAAGTTCTCATCCTTCAAGGAGGAAGCTTATATCATCACCGCAAGTTTCAAGAAGGCATTCACCGAGTATGGCTCATGAAGAGAGTCATGAACATGTTCCTGCAGAAGATGAAGATCTCAGAAAGGTTTTCATGGAAATGAGAGAGATGATGAAAATCTTGATGGAAAGGAATACAAGGT
>JZKD02S0356112.1:1812238-1825086 GCA_000966675.3 Picea glauca | reverse complement strand
AGCATAGTCCTATCATGCATGAAAGTTATGTTGAGCAATATGCTTTGGATACTAATTTTAAAGAAGTATATGAAACTTTGTGTCATTCTAACCATGTTGAGGAATTGGATTACCACGTGCATGATAATATTTTGTATCATCTTGGAAAGCTATGTATTCCATAGGGGGAAAAAATCAACATTATAAGAGAAGCCCATTCTTCTCTTATTGCTAATCATTTTGGTGTAGGCAAGACAGTGGCTAATTTGCAAAGATACTGCTACTGGCCTAAAATGAATGAAAGTGTTTAAAGATATGTTCGAGGATGTTTGTTATGTGCCACAAGTAAACCTAGCAATTGAAAGTTGGGTTTGTATACTCCACTTCTGGTTCCTTCTCGTCCTTGGGAAAGTATTTCCATGGACTTTGTAGGAGGTCTACCTATGTCTAGATGAAATCATGATTATCTTTACGTTGTGGTTGATCGATTTAGAAAAATGTGTATTTTGATGCCTTGCACGAAGCAGGTTACAGCTGAGAAAACGACACAAATGTTCTTTCAAAATGTTTGGGTGCATTTTGGATTGCCTAAATCCATTATTTCTGATCCGGATTCTCGATTTGTTGGAATTTTTTGGTCGAGTTTATTGGCACTCATGGACACCAAACTGAAAAAGAGCACATATTTTCATCCACAAACAGATGGTCAGACAGAAGTGGTAAATCAAACAGTGGTGCATATTCTTTGTACTTGTTGCAACAAGCATCCTAAACTTTGGGATGAGCATTTACACTACATTCAACATGCTTACAATCGAGCTAAGCACTCTTCAACTCAAACGTTGCCATTTGAAGCCTATTTTGGCCATTTTCCCAAATCTCCTTTAGATTTTATCTTTGGGAAGGATATTGCTATTGAAGGTCAACATGACATTGATAGGGAAGAAAATTTCATTGAACAAATTTAGTCGATACATCAAATGGTGCAAGAGCAGTTGGAAAGGAGTCAACCCAAGTACAAGACGAGACATGACAAGCATCGTGTTGATCATAGTTTCCAAGTTGGAGATGAAGTTTGGATTTACATTAGTAAGGAGAGGCTTAAAGGAGAAGGTACAAAACTCAAACCAATTCGATATGGTCCTTTCAAGATTATCGACAAGATTGGTAACAATGCCTTCCATTTAGATTTGCCTCCTTATATGCAAATGTATGTAGTTGTTAATGTTGATAATTTGAAATTGTATGAGCCTCCTTTGATTGATGATCAAGGAGAGAATGTTCATATTCCTTCTATAGATTATTTTTCCCCAGAATATCTTACAGAACTGCATGAAGACACCATCCTTGACAGGAGAATGTGAACTTCAAAACGAGGAAATGTGGAGTATCTTCGAGTTAGTCTTAAAGGTACAAATCCAAGAAAATCCAAGTGGATTGAGGTTGGAGAAGTGAGGGACCTATACCCTCATCTTCAGATAGACTAAAAATAGTCTTTTGGAGGTCCAAAAGCTTTCTAATGGGGAGGTGTGATTCAGGGTATCAAATTTTGCTCAAAATTCAAAGTGCTCGGATTCGCTTCAAATCAAACGGGAGCATAGGCCTCATCGTTACGAACCCAGTACAACTCATTTGGGTTCAAACGGACATCGGGAGAGAGATATATCACATTCTGTTTAAAATGACAAATAGGCAAAAAAAGGGGTGCTGACTGTACAGTCCGTACGGACGCTGAATTGGCAGGCCGTACGACACGTGGCAGACAATTGTGTGGAAAGTTGGCATATTACGTGGCATGTTTTCAATGAACGGGATGGCGAAATGTGGCCCAATCAATGGCTGCCACGTGTCACACACATATTGGTTTAAAATTTATGCATTTAGCAGGATTCAACCCCGTGACCTCCAGGGCAGGGGAAGAGCCTTGGGAAGGGCCATCGATCGACGCACCACCACATGTGCCTTGTAATATAAATGATGCATATTATATTTATGTTTAAATATTAAGCCCCAGCCCCCGGTCCCGCATATATACAATGTGACCACATTACTATATGCGCCCTCTATTGTATAGCCCTTTCATTTGAACCACGGTCGCATGGTATGTGATGTGACCACATTACTATATGCGCACTCTATTGTATAGACCTTTCATTTGAACCGTCGGTCGCATAGTATGCGATGTGACCACAGGCACGCCTATGTTTATAACCATTTGAACTTTGGCACTTTATTTATATTCGCGCGGTCATATGGAGCTTCACATGCCCATGGGCCTTAGATGGTTAAGGGCCAGAGCGTAACTGTGTGATAGTTTGTAACGGTCATGTGGTTGCACTTGATGCTAAGTTTTTATGCTTAAATATGCATGTGGGCTAGGTTGAGCCAACAAGGGTGTGTTTTGTAGATGCAGAGACAACAAGTTTGAAGGGGGGACTTCCAGGAAGCCTATCTTCTTCAATTTTTGGCCAAACAAGGTGCCGAAAAAGCCCAACTAGGGGTTTTTGGATGTTCTAAAGCCATTGGAGCAGTCTATTTGGCATTTTGAGCATTGTAAAGCATAGTTTTGAGCACTTTGAGAAAATAATACAAATGATCCATTGGAAGCTGGACCAAGAGATGTAGCCCAACAGAGGGGTGAACTCCTTTATCATTTGATGTGTTATGTGTTTTCTGTTCACTATTTTTTCTACTGTTTATATGCATCTTGAATGAGTAAATCCTATTAAAGTTTTGTTGCAAAGTTTATCCATTTGCATTTTAACACATAAAATTCAACTTGCAAATATTTTCAAGAATACAAGTCTTCTTCATTTTTAGATCACTCGTCCAGGTCATACTGAAGCAATATTTTCTGAGGCGCTACTTAAGTTTGGAATTCTTCAGTCTTCTTCCTTTTTTTGGTTCCATGTGTGTCATGTTTTTTGTGAGCGGCCTCTGGGTTGTCAAGTTCTAGATCAAACATGACTACAGGTTCAACAGGGATAAGGAAGTCGACTGACCATTCCTTAGTTATCTCCTCGAGGTCCTCTTCTGTGAGATAGTAGTACAACTGAAGCTCCTCCTTATGTTTGTTTGCTTGTGCAATAATATAGATGAAGTGTCGATCTGCGTGAAAATTCATGAGGGGTCGGAACTGCTATAGGGTGTTTGGTGTCATGCGAGGTTCATCTTTGATAGCCCTCTTCAGCTGGAGATATTATGTGTGAAAGACTACGTTCGACTGCCATTATTTTCCCATGTCACTCGAGTACTAGAGTGTGGTGAACTTCACAACAAGAAGCTTGAACAACTCAATCTCCGGGAAGGTCCCACCTTCCAGCATTTCCCAAGCAACAAACACAATGAGGATCAGGAGCCAACTAAAGTGGAACTCGTATCCCTAATCCTTTGCTTCGCGATAATCTAATTCTAGTTGATTAACTAGGTACTTCACCCAGTTCATCTGTACGCCTTCCACGCATTTCCCTGTGAGGTCAACGACAAAGCCTATGACCTATGTGGGTATTTTATTCATTACTATATTTCTTGCGATTAATTGGCATGCTAGGCACATTGTTCCATTCTGGATGGAGGCTACCTTGTAGCCTCGTGTCCCCTTCTCAACATCATCATATGTATCCTTGATTTTCTTGGCTAATGCACAATCTATGGCTTTCCCTGGATAGAAGTCATGTGGTTCGGTTCCTTGCATACTCAATTCGTTGATCCTATGGATCATCATCAGATCGACTTCGATACAATGGTATAGCCATAAGTATCCTCCATGGTAACATGAAAGTAGGATCTTGACACAGGCTTTAACTTCCTGGTGCCTTCCAAAGTGTGGGATTTTCATTACATTTAACATGGTGGACTGTGCAAGGTTCATTGTCCATGGCTAGGGGATTATTTTCGATTTCTTCCCCTTCATCTTGGTCAAGTATTTATATGGGGCAAGCATACTATGGTTCTTGTGGTCTCCTAAGTTGAAGTCGTTGAAATTCAACACTGTGATCTTGTCCTGCTACGCTTGAACCGCATGCATCCCCTTCGCTAGGTGCGCATTAACCATGGTTTACTCAAAAACTCTCGGCACACTATCACGACTCACCATGCTGGCTAGAGGCGGGATGTAGTCGGGTAATATGGTCGGTATTAGATTTTCATTTGCTAGGTCATCACTATGCTTAGTTATCTTTTCCGCTACTGGTTGGGATGGTCCGGATCTGTGAGCAGTCGACGGAGAGGCTTGCACTCCTCTCATTGATGATGTGTGTATACCCATAGACATTACTCTTTCATTCATGAGGTCAATGAGTACCTCCTTCACAGACTCTTTAACTGCGCTAAGTTTTTCGAACATACACACTTGTGGTTGAATATCTTAGGTTTGAATAATAACTACTCAATGCAATGGGATGGATGGTGATAGAGCGATAATCAATGTGAGAAATCAAATAATATGTGGGCTCAGATAATCATGGTTGGAAAAAGTGTTTTCAGTGCAAGGTTTAATGGAATAAGTAGATAACTAGGCAATAGATCTCTCCAACGACCGAGAAGCCTTCATTAATTCAGTTCGGTCCATTACGGCATGGTCCCAACGGTCTGATGGCGAGATTTATGAGCATAAATGATTGTTTACCCATTCGGGGTATCATTCTAATGGTTATACTATTCCCAATGGCTATATTGATTTGCCATGGTGAAGTGTCATGTGATATTTTTTTGATATCCCGACGAAGTTCCAGTTTTGCAAATTTTCCTTTTGCGAAGTTCCCTCTGGAACCTTCTGTAACTTTTCGATCTTTAATCTCTTCTGGATTAGTTATCTAGCCTGCTTTCTAGTGATCTTTGTCTTAGTATTCCTCTTTCCATTCTGATTCTTATCTCCCCTTGGCATAATAACTTCTCACTATTGAGATTCTTTCCTAGGATTAAAGGGCAATACTTCTTCTCTATCTGGGGTAGGTGCTTCAGTCTTTTGTGAGTCTTCTTGTGTTCTTCCAATTTTGACATCCAAGTCTCTGGTTTTAAATAGCTTCGATCTATTCTCATGTTTTGAAATCAAGTGTGTGATCCTCCTAGTCATGAAATCTTTCAACTCTTTCTTCTTCTGCTCTAAGACTTCTTCTTCTTTCCTTCTGGCCTGATCCCTTTCAATCCAAGGTTTTCCTAGTAATATAGAAAATGGGGTGTTGTTCTCAATAAATTTAATAACTTCAAATTCTTCCTCTATCGAGGTTCCATGGGCTCTCATAGATATCTGGGTGAGCTTCCCACACAGGGTTATCAACTTCCCTCTAAATAATCCTATTCCCCTCAATGAAGGAATCATAGCAGGCTTTCCTAAAGTTTCCCAAGTTCTTTCTATAATAATATTCACCCGTGTTTCTTCATCCAGAACACAGTCAATATCAAATTCTCCTATTCTTGCTTCTGTGTACTCTTTTTTTTTTAAGATCTCTGATAAGTTGATATTTTGGTGGTCATTCAGGGTTTCTTTCATTTGCAGCAATATGGTCTCTGATTCTTTCTAGGGTTCTACCATGGTCTTAGTTTCTTGACCTTAGAGTTTTCATGTCTCATATTCATTCTTTCAACCTTAGCAATCATTCTAGGGAAATCTAAAACTTCATGATCCATAGCTTTACAACAAAGACAACTAGGTGTTCTTCCAAGAAATTTTTTAGCAAGAAGTCCCAGCCTTCTGCAAATGTAACAAAGAGTCAATCCTCTCTTTATTTTAAATGATCCCTAGCCTTTCCTATATTGCGCACTAGGATCATAGTGGCTAACCTGTAAAAAATTCTTCCTAGGACCCTGCATCCATTGGTTAGTCCAAACATTATTTCTATGCATAGGTATAACATATATTTCATTATTCTTATCAGATCTACTTATATCAAACCTTCTTTCATATAGTTGTGCCCTACTAGGACAAAAATTTTCAAACATACCTAGATCCATACTTTTGACACAAAAATTCCACTAATATTACTTTCAGCAGAGCACAAAGATTCCAGATCTAAAATTTTTCACTATTCTTACCTATTTATCAGAGCACAAAGCTTTCAAATCTTACCTCTTCTCTTCAGATCAGACTTATTTCCTTAGCATGGAACATCACAAATTAATTAAAATACTACGCACTAGGGCGACTGATCTATGCACATAGATTTCACAGTTTTAAGTCAGATCTTCGCACAAAGCTCATCTTTCCTTAGTTCCCAACAATAATAGTTTCAAGTCCCAAAAACAAACCATTTGTTGGCACAGGGGAAAACCTGGGGTTCAACACTACAACATCGCACCAACAAAACCCTAACTATCGGCCCTTTCAGCAACACCTACGAGGCAGATGAATTCTCACCCGAGGTAGAGGCAGGTGTGGTTACAGGACTCCAGTGTCTGCAACCTTATTTGGGACACAGATTTGTGATTACAACACATTAATAAGAACTTAGCAGTTATAGTTCATTAATATTCAGTCTTAGTTTACAGCGCAGCTAAACCCTAATAACAGATCAACGCAGTATTTAGACAGATCCAATAGATTCAAGCAATAAGCACACTAATCATAGATTAGAGATAGCATTCACTCACATTATTTAGCACTAAGCTACCATATTAGATCCATTCATCATCTAAAAATGCACTAAGCATTTAATCATATAAAAAAGAAAGCAACTATAAAGCACAAAGAATTCACAACAAAAGATATACGTGGTTCACCCCCACCTTGGGGCTACATCCACCAACTCTTCGTCTTTTTTATTAACTTCTTTCAGTCTTATTACATGCACAGAGCCTCAAGATCAAGTTCACAGGGGATAGGAGATTTTCACACTCTTCGCTAGATCCTCCTTCTCCAAGCTAGGTTACATCACAAAGCTTAAATATAGTCTCTTACGGTCACTTGCACTTAGCTCTGAAAGTCTCACATAGTATGCATGAAGCGCTTACAACTATTGCTTGCACTTAACACAAATTACAACTCTTCGATCACATAGATCAAACTTTAGCACTTAGCTCACTGGCCTCTTCTTACATCACCTAGCTACTTATTTATACATTACAAAATTAGGCCTAAGCATGGGTAAACCCACGGGCCAACATTCCCATACCCGTTACATAAGCCCAAAACCCAAAAATCCCTAAAAAGAGGCCGATATCCCACGATATCTGCTTTGTCTTGCGCTCCTCCTTCGACATCCTATCGATGTCCCAAAACTAGGTCAAACATGACCAAGAATCCTCAAAACTTGGTCTAGGTCCAACATAGGCAGATCCAAGAACTGCTCCACAAGGGGCACATACGTCCTAGCTCATCGTCTTGTGGGAGCCCAATCGTGATGGTGTGGAAGAAATATGGTACCTAGCGACTCTGCATTGATTATCCGGCTCTGAATAAAATCACAGTCTGAAACCGATACCTGATTCCCTGAATCGACGACCTCCTTGATAAACTCACAGGGGACAAATACTTCAGTAATATTGATCTGAAGTCTGACTACCACCAGGTCCCAATAGAATAGACAGATGTATTGAATACCGCCTTCAAGTAAAAATAAGGTCTTTTTCAATGGTTGGTCATGCCCTTTGGTTTAACAAATGCTCCAGTAACTTTTATGACGATGATGGAAAATATGCTACGAAATTTTACCAATACTTTTGTAGTGGTGTATCTGGATGAAATCCTCATCTACAACAACACTTGGGAAGAACACTTGCAGCATATTCAATAGGTTTTGCACACCCCGCGACAACACAAACTATATGAAAACTTGGAAAAATGATCCTTCAACATGGATAGGGTCCATTACTTAGGATACATCGTTGATCGCCATGGTGTGCATGTGGATCCAGACAAGATCTATGTCATCCATGACTAGACAACCCCAACCACACTCATTGAACTTCAGATCTTCTTGGGCCTTGCCAATTTCTATCGCAGGTTCATGTTGGTATTCTCTCATATCGCATGGGCCCTTAGCCAAGCAACTAGGGGTGGAGGTAAGGAAAAATTTGTGTGAGGTATATACCAACAACAAGCCTTTGATGACTTGAAGAATTGTTTGTGCTCATCCCCATTACTTTAATTACTAGACCTGCAACATCCCTTTGAGATCGAAACAAATTCTTCAAACTATGTTGTGGGCATCATTCTAACTCAACATGGCCACCCCATGACATATCATAGTGAGACACTATCAAATGTTTTCCGTAAGTACCCTACTTACGACAAATAAATGTAGTCCATGGTGCATGCTTTCCACTAGTGGAGACATTACATTCTTGGGAAGGAGATAATCGTCCACACCGATCACAAGCCACTACAATTCATGCAAACCTAAGGAAAATTTCTGAATGACCACCATCAAAAGTGGTCCACGTACTTGCAATAGTTCCACCTCAACATCAAGTATAAAACAGGAAGTATCGACCGAGTTTTTGATTGCCTCAGCCAACCTCTAGTCGTGGCACTCACCATGGTGCTAGAATCTTGCGGCCACGAGACCTCTGGATGGCCCCACCTCTATGAGACAAACCTTGACTTCTCCACCACCTACCAATTTTTGGGCGCGAACTCGGTGGTCGCTAATTTCCATATTCAAGATGGGTTGTTGTGTCATCTAGGCCATATTTTCATTCCATCAAGCGAGCGCGAGAAGATGATTTGGGAATCTAACTATAGTCAAGTGGCAGGACACTTTGGCATTGAAAATACAATGGTAGTGTTGCAAAAACATTCCTACTAGCCGAAACTTTGACAGGATGTCGACAAGTATATCGGGTCCTGCATTGCCCATGTTATTGCCAAACTGACCACTAAGAAACATGGCATGTACACCCCTCTTTCGACTACTGATAGGCCATGGTAATCCATCTCAATGGACTACATGTTGGGCCTCCCATCCACCAAGAGGGGAAATGACTATGTTTTTGTGGTTGTTGATCGCTTTTCAAAGATGGAGATTCTAGCCACTTGCTAGAAGAACATCATAGCAGAAGCCACTGTCAAGATCTTCTTTGAATGAGTATGGGAACATTTTGGGATCCCACAAACCATTATCTCAGACCGTTATAGTTGGTTCCTTAGCATATTTTGGTCGAGCCTTTAGTCACTGCTGGATACCAAGCTCCCCAAATCCACTGCCTTCCACCCCAGACAGATGGCCAAACTAAGGTCATCAATCAGATGATCGTACATATCATGCACATGTACAATTAAAAACACCCCCACACATGGAATGAGAGTATTCCCTATGTCCAACATAGCTATCATCAAGCCCTTCATAGCTCAATTGGCCACAACCCCTTTCAGGTGGGGTTGGGATTCCAACCATTGGGCCCCATGGATTTTGCACTACCCCTAGTGACCACCTCGGCCGACTCGTCCCCTGCTCCACTAGAAGTTGACAAAGACACTCGATTCATTGAGAAAATCCAAAACATCCACCAACAGGTTTAGGACATTCTACAGAAGTCTAATGCCAAGTATAAGCAGCGCCATGACCAACATCAGGTGCCACAAAAGTTTTAAGTGGGAGACAAAGTTTGGTTGCACTTGCAAAAAGAAATCCTTACAGGGTCCCATTGGAAGCTTCACTCAATCCGTTATGGGTCGTACACCATCACCAAGGCTATGGGTGATAATTATTTTTAGCTCAACATTCCCCCTTTCCTTGGCCTGCACCCAGTATTCAACGTGGCTCTCCTTCAGCCATATTTCCCACCATTATTGGAAACCTCAGAGATAGAAAAGCAATTGAAACCAACAGAGCTCAACCCTGACTACATGAAACATGCATACAATTATTTTATTGTGGACACATAGATCAAGGGCACTCGACAACAAAGGATCCAACTTTATCGAGTCATCAAAGCAATGCAACTCCTACACCAAGGCAAGTGGCTCATCTGGGGCCAAATTCAACAAAACTTTCCTCATCTGATGGGGGAACTAAACACAATGGAGACCATTGATTTTTAATAAGGGAGGATTGATCCAGGTGGATATCGATGGCCACCCACCTTTTCCAACTTGCTCAAAATAGTTTTCTGACAATTTTGGCAATTTACCACTTTTAGCAGTTTTAACTTTTGGGGCCATTTTGAGGGCCTAAATGAAGGTTTTTCAGGATCAAACTTCTCAATGATATCCAAATGCATGATTGAGCCCCCAAATAAATCTCCTCGACGATACCTTTCCAACAGGCTATCATGCACCTAAAACGAAAATCGTATGCAAAAGTTACGACCCCGAGAAGTTGATGCACTGACTTACCCAAATGGGGCCCACATGACTTTTGGCGCTTCATCTCCCAGGGTTAGGTTTTTGGATGTCTAGGGTTTTTGACATTATTTTTTATTGTAAAAAGGACTTCAAAGCCTCATTTTAATCATCTTCTTGTTATTGAGCGTAGCCGTCACATCTCTTCTCAGAGATAAGCCACCACCATTCCAGCAAGCTTGTTTTCTGCTGCATTTTATAGTTTCATCTTATTTCATTATTGAATAGAAAACCAGTTTTACTATATCTCTGTTATTTTGTGTTAAGCATAATTTAATGATATGTATTCATTTCATTCTTCTCATAAAATCTGGATCACTCATATAACTTTGAGATTTGAAATTCAGCGTCTTTAAAGGCTTATTGGTTGAACTAAGTGGTGCGCAACTCTTGGAGGGAGCTTTTATTGGTGATTTTTTGCATTTTCATGGTGGAAAGTATTCAACTAGGGCTTGTGACTATATTATTATTGGTGAATGTAAGTAGAAATATGCAATCCTTCTTTCTTTGAATGGTTATGGTATCTTTTACTTTTCATTTTTTAAGATTATGAAATTGCTAGTGTGAAACCCTAGGAGAAAATCACATGTTATTGTCCTTCTGTTAATAGTTATCCACCTACTTGATTTTTCTAGAAGACACCTCTATTGAAGCATACACTAGAGACCTACCTTAGTAGCACTCTATTAATATTTGTTCATTAAGATTTTATTTTATTTCAAGCTTGACCTAAAGAAGAAGGAAAATTGTTAGGGCCTAGGCTCACCTACTTCGTAGTAACTTTTTCCTTCAAGGGTTTTGGATGATTGAGGCGTTAGGTTACTAACACCTCAACCATCCTCCCTCTTTTCTTTGGCTCACCCATTATCATTTTTTCCCCTAATATTACCATTGCAAAAGTGACTCCATTTACCCTAAAGGCACTAGTTCACACCTTACAATTGATTGATTGATTGATGAAAACAACTGTCAAACCATCTACTTCGAGATCTCTACTAACCACTTCTAACCTTAGATTAGACTAATTTACTAAATATCTTTTTGTTGTTACAAAATAAAGCTACGAATATCTATAACAACAGTAAAATAATTTAAAAGCAAGTGTTAGAGCTGATTTTACATTGCCTTCTTTTCTTTTGACAAATACTAGCATTTTGCCAATTTTAGGTTATCATTTTTGGTCATTATTGAAGCTTTACTAAGGCATAATTACGAAGATATCATTATATATACATTGTTGTTATAAATTTTTTTGTTGCTTCATATTTTATATTAGTTCATTCTTTTATTCAAAGTCCATGGTTTTATGAAGCACTAATATCAATTGGTACTTGTAAATAGTGTTTTTCTTGTTGTCTTGTTCGAGGAAGGTACACTTAAGAAAATCTTTGCTTCTTCTTATTAAACCCATTGGGACTTTCTGATCAGAGTGACTTGTGAGAGGGGAAGAAATTTCTTGATACTATTACCTTTGCCTTCTCAAACCCCCAAGTCACCAGGGATGTCTCCCTTGGGCTACTACCCCTAAAGAGAAAGAGGTGTCTTATTTAGGTGACAGTGATAGGACAACCTCCTATTACGCAAATTTATTGTTCACTTTCCTTTGGATTTTGGGCAAGTACAAATTGTGTGATAGCATGCCTTTCTCCATTAGGTACAAGTCATGTATTATGGTGAGTGTCATTTCAATATTTGAGGCATTTGAGTATTTTGTATCTTAGAATACTTTAGATTTCATGATATATGCTTGGACATTATGCCTTTTTCCCTGCTTCACCTTGGTGGTTGAAATTGTTCCCTAGTAAATGGTATTCCTTGGGGATGGTTTTTCTACTGGGAAATCTCTTGAAAATCCATCCTATCGTTCCTAACCATACTTACCACTTTCCATCACTATTTCCCCCCATTTCCTTATCTCTTGGGTTCTTAGGGTGTATTTACCCAAGAAGGGGTTGTCCCTCATTCTATGGGAATAAGGGGCTGAAGGCCTAAAGGGATTGATGTTGGGAGAAAGATAAAATACTATGTATTAGCCTTCTATATTCTTCACCTAGGGATCCCCCCTAGAAAGAAATGAAACACTTATTTGTAAGAAAAGGGGGACCTACAAGAAATAATGATTAATATGCTTAAAAGGTTAGTCGGAGGATGGGAGGTCTCATCACGAGCTGACTAGTTACCAATCCAGGGTAACGACTCTTAGTTGCATGGATGAGTGAAAGGGGTATCCTCATGAGCCAACCTTCTCATTTCCACTAGGTTTTTGTGGGTGAAACTACCATTATTTGGACACCACGCTAGGGTAGTGGCCTTCAACCTTTCCTTAAATCTATGAAAGAATGAAAGAATGGAAAAATAATGGTCTTGGAAAAAGTGCATTGAAAACGAAGGTGCCACACACCCTCTACAAAGTCACCCATGAATGAGACATTACAACCCCTTGTATGTCATGAACCCCATGCACATTGAGTCTTTACCCTTAACCACTTCACCCACTTTACATGGCTTAGAGAGGGATCTCTTGGAAACTCTCCTTGACCTAGGGAAATATCCACCCAATAAGACACATCGTCAACCCTCCCATATTCAA
>JZKD02S0356112.1:1780159-1800282 GCA_000966675.3 Picea glauca | reverse complement strand
TTCAAAGTGAATACAAAATAAATTATTTCAATAATAATTTTAATGGATAAATTAGAAGTGGACCCAACCCTAAAATAAGGAAAGTGGGGCCAAGTGACCTAGAAGATGTTTTCAAAGAAACTACTTGGAGAGTATAAATAAGAGGCAAGGCTCTCTAATTTGAAACATACTTGAGCATATTGAATATCTATAGGTGTCTGAGGTATACACATGATATCTAAGCCGAAATTCTGAGGAAATTGAAGAAAAGAAGGTCGAAATGCAAGGAAGGATAAATTCTTTTGATGGTACTTTCTAAGGTATGTTATTTTCAGGTCATCTCACCATTTTCGCTATAACTTTTTTTTCTATAATGATTCAGATCCTAAAATTGCTATGCAAGTGAGAAAACATATCCAAGTACCTGTGGTTAAAAATGTATCTTGTGGGTCATTGTATTTTGGGAGTTACACTCTGTGGAAAATAGGGTTTGTAGCCAGTTCTGAAACTAGTCAAAATCAGGTGTTTTGGGTAAAAATGTCATAACTTATTAATAACATATAAAAATTTAGTGAGAAAAATTGTGTTGGTTAGGGTACAGTCTTTAGTATGTTGTGTAATATTTTCATATTATTTCATCAAATATTTTGTGTGGGGCATGCTCTATAAGGTCGCTCTCTAGAATAAGCTAGAATTCAACAAGGTATGCCATTTTTGCTATAAATCCTTTTATAAGAGGTTCCAAGTAGTTCCACTTAGAGGAATTGCATAAAACACACTGAAGAACATTTTGTATCAGTTTCATATATTTATACATTACGGGTTCAAAGTTATGATTACTTCAAGTCAGGGCTGTTGACTAATCGAAAACTAGGCATGTGATACTAAAGAAAAGTTTGATGAAAATGTTAGTCTCTTGTTTTTAAAGTTAAGGAAGGTTTGCAGGAATGTGATCATATACACCAGGTCTATTACAAAGCTACAAATAAGATTTGGATGATGAAATTGATGAGGTATTTTGGTTGAGGTACATGTTGAGTACATGGTTGAGATAAGTAGTTGATGAGTTGGCGCACATACATGAGGTGTATAGTTGATGATGATGGTACATATTGATGAGATATATTTGATAAGTAGTTGAAAAATAATTGGTACATACTTGGCACATGGTTGGATGCACTTGTTTATGGTACAGTTTGATTACATGTTGGTGCATGGTTGATGCACTTGTTTATGGTACAGGTTGATGCATGGTTCAGATTTATTGGTACAGGTTTACAACGGTATATCTCATAGTGATAGTGTGACAGTGGTTCCATCATTCTACTTCTACTTTAGGGTGGTAGGATGGGGCAAGGACAGGTGGTTGTAGACACCTTTCGGTTGTAGTCGGAGAACATTGGGGGTTGTAGCCTCCTTCTGGTTGTAGCCAGAGATTTGAGGAGTTGGAGCTTCCCTCAGGTTGTAGCCTGAGAAACTAGGGGGTTGGAGCCTCCTTCCAGTTGTAGCTGGAAAACAAAGGAAGTTGGTGCTTCTAATGAAAGTAATTCTTCAAGACATATAAGAAAAATCATTCTGTGGTTTTCTCCTGATTTGGGTTTCCACGTAAAACACTAGTGTACTGTGTATGTGTGTGACTGTTTATTTATTACTGCTCATTATTGGATAATAATTCTACATTGATATAAAATTTGAAGAAAACGGATTATAATTACGTTATTACTGATTCACCCCCCCTCTTAGTAATCCAACATAGGACACCTCGTCAACCCTCCCATATTCAAGCTCAACAAGTCGCATAATGTCTTTGAGCACTTAATTGTTTGACACGATAATATTTGATGTGTGTGCTTAGGTGGCTTATTTATTGACTTGATTTAGTTATCATGATATTTTGACTTGAGATCCTTGGAGGGCATGCTTATATGTCTTTACAGGACCTAGTTGGTGTACAATTTTGGAAGAACAAGAGTAGCTTAGGCTTCCTTGGGGCTACAAGTCCATGGGTTTGATGCCATAGGTCCACATGTTGGATCACAGAGACAAAGTTTTGGAGACCTAGAAGATGATGTGGAAGACCTAGCCCAACCCTCACATCCGAAATGATTTTCCTAGGAGAGGAAAAACATCACCTTTTTAGGCTTGATGTCATCCTTGGGGGCTAGGGTTTGGTGGTGAGACATGGACAAGTGGATGTCTTGGTGAAGAAAGTATTTTATCATGAATAAGAGAATGTGTATTGATGACAAGTGGCCTTTGGAGGCCTAACCATGCTACTACAACTCCAACGACTTGGTCAAAAAGGAAAAATGTTCCCTAAAAGGGAGACATCATCTTCATTTTAGGGTTTTCTTTGTGCAAAAGTGAAATTAAATTGAATTTTTAAATATTATCTTTGTAAAGGGGAAAGATTAGGGTTTTTGACCCCTAGTCTTGTGGCTTACCCTAGTATCATGCAGAGAAACTATTTTGGAAACATTTTGTATAAATAGAGATCATAAGATCTCATTTTAAATCAAAACTCTCCATTGTGAGAGGCTCTTGGACTGAAATTTTCACTACACTTGGATTATTTTGCCTCTTGTGCACTTGTTTATGGATATTTCTTGATGTATGGTTGGTGTAAGTGATTCTCTAGCCTTGGAAGGATTCTCTCTTGCTATTGTGGTGGATTATCTTAGCATTTTACTTGAATTGGTATGGTCTTTACTTTAATGCTATCATTTGTTTCAAGTCAAGGTTATTATGCTAGGATCTAGGTGGGAAGTATAAGGGAATACACCCCCACCATAGTCTCCTTCACCTTATGCTACATGTTATTGGTTAAACAAGGATTTGCTAAGAGAAGTATAAGGGCATACACCCTCTTATCTTAAACCCTAGCTAGAGAATATCGCCTTGGGGAGTAAAAGGATTTACACCCCCAAGGAGGTAGATTCTCTAGATCTTCTTTGCATGACTCCATTAACCCAATTATTAAGAGCACTATTCATTTACTTCTTGCATTGGAGAAATAAATTGTTGCCTTGGTAAATGTGATTTTTTCAAGTTTTTAATCTCTCTCTTTTGGATAGTAATCTTGATGTCTTGGGGATTATTCCTCCCTTAGGGAGTCCCCTTTCTCCCACAAATTATATTTTTTTTTAACAAACTAACCCTACAGCCACAAGTATGCATAAAACCTAACTAATCTAACCCTAATAAATCACAAACTAACCCTAGACTTAGGCTAAAACTTTGCCCTCATAATCTACTTGCTATAACACACTTTTTGGGCAAGTTTCATTGGAAACTTTTTCTGCTGTAATGCATTGTATGCTACATACATAAGGCTGATAATATTTACTTCATAAATGTTTCATAACAACCTTGTTTGACTGCTCAAGTTTCATTCTATTCGGTGCAATCTAGACTAGTCATTGTTGGTTCAAATATTGCATATTTAACTAAACTTATAGCACCTTTAAATTGTAGCCTCTTATATAATTATATTTATGATAGTTAATATTGTTTGATTTCTGAAAATTAGGGACAACAAGCTTTAACTTTCTGGTCCACCTAACATACTATATGCAAGTGTGGCTTTCCTTGTGTCTCGGGCAGCTAGAAAACACTTTTGCAGGTACCCAAGACTTGAAAACTTTTAAACCACCTGGAGATGAGTCATCAAATCCTCTTTTCTCTTTCCATCATTGACCTTTAGAGGAATACCTATTTTCCTTCCCTTCCATCCATTTCAGTCCCCCCAAGGTCACCAAGATCACCTCCCTAGAGTGACCTAGTCACTCTTGAAGTGTGGGACCTACATCGAGGTGATATTCGGTGTAGTGTCCCATAGTTGTAGCACTTCTTTTGTGGTTGGGTCAGTATTTTCCCAACCTACAACTTGTGTGATAACAACTTGGAAAGGAACTTCCACATAGGTTTTGTGTCAAACATGTGTGAAGTCGTCCTAGTCAAATATATTTTGTAATTCACTTTATTTATAAAGTGGAAGTATTTTAGTTAGTTGTTGCGTCTAATAAAGTGCATTTTTAATGCATTAGTGATTTAGACTAATCTCAATCATTGATTACACCAAGAGATTAGGGTTATGGTAGATTATTGTTTCAACTAAAGTATAAAGGAAATTCAAGGTAGAAGGTAAATACATTCATTCTCTATGAAGATAATTTTGTTTCAAGGTGAAGAAAGAGGTCGAGGAAGAGAGAAACTAGTGCAGTTGTGAGAGGATCAAGTTGCAATGATTGCAGGTTGAAGAGTAGAGGTGCAACAGTGATTCTGTACAATTGTACAAATAGGTCCTTACATATCCGTATAGTCATATGGATAGGTTGTATAGTCATATGGACGTGTCGGTTCAGTAGGATTCTCATATTTATTTTGCAGTTTTCTTTATCAACGGGCAGAAAACCTCATTTTTTAGGTGTCCTTGTAAGTTTTGAGTCATTCATGATAAGTTGATTCTAAGGAGATATTTTTTGTTTAGTGTTTAATGCTTCTGCTATATTTTCCATCCATTTGTGTGATTGATGCATGCTTATTTTTTTTTTTAATTAATTAATTTATTTCTGTTATTGGGTAAATTCAAGATTTGATTTATTTAATAAAGAAGAATAGGACAATAGTCACCTAGTGTTTGGAAACCTTTTCATTGTATCAAAGCTACTTTGATTAAAAGATCAAAGAGTAACAATTTGTGTGTAGATTAGAGATGACATCAACTAGCCTCAAGTTCAAGGATAGATTGGATGACACCTATAATTTTCTGTCTTGGAATGTAAGGGTTACTCTCTTGTTGGAAGAATATGATCTTTGGGAAATCCTGAAAGATAGAGTGACACTATTGACATATTTACAAGAGTTGGCAGCCCACAAAAAGGAGGTAAAATCCAAGTGGATGATCATGGATGTCAGTAAAGATCACTTGATCCCTCACATGTTTGAGAAGAAAACTGATAAGGAGATGTTGTATGCATTGGTAAGCCTCTACCAGAGTGAGAACATTAATAGGAAGATGGTATTTCACAACAAAATTAAATTTTTTGAGATGACCAGATCAGACACTTTCACTAGTTTCTTGATGAAGGTCACACAGATTCGTGACTAGCTTGTAGCAGTTGAGGAGAAGGTTGAAGTCAAAGAGTTAGTAAACAGGGCACTGAATGGGTTCTCACCTCAATGGGAAACATTTGTCTAAGTCGTTTGTCTTGGGAAAACCTTCTCTCTTGGGAAATACTGTGGGATGGTTGTATCTAGGAGGAAACTCAGATGGATTCAAAGGGTAGCAGGTAGGGAGGTGATAGTGACCATTCCCTAATTAGTCAAACGAAGAAGGGGAAAGGTAAAGGACCCAACAAGGATAAGGGAAAGAATGAGGAGCCAACCTCACAAGCAGGGAAGAAGGACTTGAGTAAAATCAAATGCTTCATATGTCATAAGAACAACTATTTTGCATCATAATGGGTAAAGGGAAGCAAAAAAACCAAGTGCCAGCCTTAGTTGAAACTCAAATGGTATCTTGGGTCTCTTCCAAAGATTGTGTGGTATGTGGATAGTGGAGCATCAAGGCATATGACATCATCCCAGGAACTATTTTCAAGTCTAAGAGAGCACGTATCAGGACTTCAAGTTTAGCTTGGTGATGATGCCATGTATGCAGTAGCAGGAGTTGGTACCATTCCTTTCCGAATCCAATCAAGTAAATTTTTATACTTTGAAGATGTGTTGTTTTTTCTAGGTCTCAAGAATATTTTTATTTCATTTTTTATCATGAAAGATAAGGGATTTGTAGTAGAGTTCAAGAAACAACAAGTCCTCATTAGACCAAAATATTCTATCTCAGCATTAGCTCAGGTGATCGAGGCTAGGGAAGGAAATTTATACAAGTTGTAGGGTGAACCTATTTGAGCCCTAGTTCTTAACATAGACAACTTGTGTGAGTTGTGGCACCTATTATCCCCTAGCCTAGGGATAACTAAGGATATTATGTCTCAAGGGCCACAAGTCCTAGACATGGATTACCAAGAGTCATATTGACTTGATCCTAGCCCTAGAGGGCCCAACTTTCTTCTTCGATGCCTCCACCTTGTCCGCAAGAGAAACATCCATCCCATCATCCCAGTCCTTCAATGACAGTGGGTCTTGCTCCATGAGGTAATGAGTCTGGGTATCATGGTATGTGTCACTCTGATTCTCAAAAATTTTGAATATGTGCATTTAATTCTTTTTACTTTTAAAGTATGCTTGGACCTTTTTCCTTTCCACTTGTCCACACCTGGGGGGAATGACAGGATTCCCTGGCAAGTTGGTTCCCATAGGGTTTGAGTTGCCACTTGGTGGGTTCATGAAAGGTCATCGTCCATTCCCACCATAATTATCACTTTTCATCTTTTTCTCTCTCATCCATCCCCTACATTAGTTTCGGCATTGGGTTTTCCAAGATAGAAAAGGGTCATACCTTACCTTGTGGGAAGAAGGGGGTAAAGGCCCAGAGGGTAAAAGTAGTTGGCAAACGATAAAATCCAAAATAACAAAACCTTTAGATGCTTCACCCAGGGATCCCCGAGAAAGAAATAAAAGGATTCTCAACAAGAAACAGAGGGACCCATAAAATAATAAAATCAAGACCTAGTTGGAGGATAGGGGGTCTCATCACGAGCCATAATATTAGGTCCATGGTCATGTAGTGGTATGCAACTACCATTCTGCTAGTCACCATGCCAGGGTAGTGGCTCTTGGTGGCATAGCCAATAGAAAGGGGGTCTCATCACGAGCCATCCATCTCATCTCCATGAAATTCTTGTGTGTAACATTGTCACCACTAGTCACCACATCAAGGAAGTGTCCCCTAACTAGACTCTTGAAAGAAAAAGAAATAAGATAAAAATTAAAAGGGCATTGAATGGGCTTGGAAACATTTGCATCCATGATAAGGTGTATCTCACCCTCTTCAGAGGCACCCATAGGTAAGACATACATTCCCCTATCATCACTACACCCATTTCTCAAACATCCCTCACCACCTCATCCACTTACATGGCCTGGATTTTTCTCCACCTGGAAACATCACACTTCCAAATGAGAATTAGCCCAATAGGACCTCCTAACGTCCTCTCCAAACCTATATTGTAGAATAACATAACATATTTGAGCACTTGTCTGGGAAAGGGGGTTTTTATGCACATGTTTAGATAAATTGATTATTAGATGTGATTTGTATTGCTATGATCCTTGTGACTTATGAGCCCATGGAGGGCGTACTTGTTGTTGTTGCAGATCCACACCTGAAGGACAATTACACATGGGGAGATGATTAGTTCAGACCTCCATAGGGATAAAATCCCACCAGATGGATGTTGAGACCCCAGCCAAGGGTAGAGAGAGATCAGAGGTTTGCACCATAGAGAGAAAAGGATGTTGCACTAGAGACAGCATGGCAGGCCTGGACCCAAAGGGTCTTTCCCTCCCACTATGATGTAGGCCTTGGAAGGCACATGACATCACCTATGTGACCCTTTATGTCACCCAACGTTTATGGACACTTTGGAGGAAATTGTGTGCCAAGTGGCACGTGTGTCTTGATCCAGAGGCCTTGGGAGGCCTAACGTTTTGCTCATGGAGGCCAACATTTCACTTGAGATGCCTAATGTCACCCTAAAGGGGCATGACATCACTTATTCTTCTTGATTTAGGGTTTATATTTATCTTGCATTTATACTAATATTATGAAATTTCTAGCTTAAAACCCTAGGAGGCTAAAGCACATGTTATTGTTCTTGCCTTAATAACTTTCACCTACTAGATTATGCTAGAAAATTGATTTTCTTGAATTTTTTTTTGCTAAAGGCCTTGCCATTGCAACACCCTAGCACCTTTTGCTTCATCTAGTCGTCATCTACTTCATCCTTGAGCTAAAGGAGGAAAACTACTAGGGCCCGGGGTTACCTACTTCCTAGTAGACATTTTCCCCCTAGGGTTTGGTGATTGAATCCTTGGGCTACCAACACTTCAATTATTGACCCTCTTGTCTCTATCTCTCTTATTATCATTTGTTCCTTCAATATTTTCCGCTACATAAAAAGACTCCATTTACCCTAAAAGCACTTATCTAAGCCTTACAATTGAGTGATTGATGAAAGCCACCCTCAAAACTATTACCTTAACCTCTCTACTAACTATTCCTAACCTTAGAATAATCTAATATACTAACATATTTGCTATTGTTACTAAATTAATCTACAACCATCTATTGAAGTATTAAAAGAACCTAAAAGCAATTGCAAAGTTGATTTATACACTGCCTGATTTGCTCCTGACAAATGATAGTACTTTGTTATTATTGAGTAATTATTCTTGGTCATTGTGAAGCCATTTTAAGACATTTATTGTGAAGCTATTATATTATAAAAATTTCTTTTATAAAATTTTGTTTTCTTCATCATATATCAACTATTTATTTTATTGATAAAGTCCATGGTTTTATGAAGTAATAACAACTACTTGTTCTTGCAAAGGATATCTTTTCTTGTTGTTTTTTTCTGGGCGGGTACATCTAAATACTTCTTTACTTCATTGGTTAAAACCCTGGGACTTTCTTATTAGTGTGACCTGTGAAAGGGGATACTTTTATAGACACTTTAACCTTTTCCTTCTCAAACCCCTAGGTCATTGGGGACGTCTCCTATGGGCCATCAACCCTAAATAGAAAGAGGTATCATGTTGAGGTGACAGTGATAGGATAACCTCATATTATGCCAATTTTCCTTCCTTTTCCCTTGGAATAAGTACAAATTGTGCGATAACAACACCTACGTCATAAGGTGTTTCCTATTCTGAGAGAGATAGTCATAGGTCTTCTAGATTTCAGTATTGAGCAACACGTTGTATGTAAAGGGTGCACACTTGGAAAGCATGCCAAGGTTGCTTTCCCAAGTATTGAGCATAGGTCTAAGGGGATCCTAGATCTTGGGCATTCAGATGTTTATGGACCTATGTTGGTAGCATCAATCATGGGTAGCATGTACCTTGTTTCCTTGATTGATGACTTCTCTCGCAAAACTTAGATCTACTGCCTAAAGACCAAGGATGAAGTCTTTAGTAGGTTTCAAGAGTTCAAATCTCTTGTTGAGAACCAAAAAGGGAATAAGATCAAGGTTTTCAGATCAGACAACGGGGGTGAGTATACCTCCAATGAGTTTGAGGATTTCTGCAAAGAGTCGGGGATTAAGAAGGAGTTGATTGTTTCGTACAACCCACAATATGATGGAGTTGTAGAGCGAAAGAATCGATCCATTATAGGGGATGCTAAGGCCATGATTCATGACTATGACTTGTCAATGTTTCTTTGGGTAGAAGCATGCAACACAACAGTTTACATCTATAATAGGTGCTTGTGCAGGATCTTGGAGGAAAAGACACCAGAGGAGGAATTCACTGGTGTGATAATAGAAGTGAGTCATTTTTGCATTTTTGGTTGTCTAGTTTATATTCATGTACCTGTAGAGAAGAGGACCAAGTTGGAGCCCTCCAAAAAGAAGGGTTTGTTTGTGGGTTACATTTAAAATTCAAAGTCCTATAGGGTCTTCATTCTGGATCTGAGGAAGACAGTCGTAAGAAGCGATTGTTGGCCCTCGACCAAGTTTTGGAGAAACTTGGTCGTGTTTGACCATTTTTGGGACTTTGACAGGTTGGTCGAAGATGGAGCACCCATGCGAAGAAAAGATCGCGGGATCTCGCCCCCTTTTGTGGACTTTTTGGGTTTTAAGGTTTATGTAATGGGTATGGGATGCTGGCCCATGGGTCTTACCCATGTTTAGGCCCTTTTTGTAATGCATAAATAAGTATTCGGGTGATGTAAAAGAAAGAGTTTGATCTATGTGATCGTAGTGATATTTGGCTTAGTGCATGGATGTGTTAAGGCTTGCAAAGCTAAGTGCAAGCATTTTGTAAGTGAGTTGTGCATAGACTGTGTAAGGCTTCATGATTTGACCTAACTCGGGGGAGGAGGATCTGGTGAGGTGCGCACAAATCTCCTATCCTATGAGGAGTTGGCTTTGTGGCTCTGTTCATGTAAGAGGATTGGAAGAAGCTAATAAAGAAGGAGAAGAGTTGGTGGGCATAGTCCCATGCTAGGGTGAACCACATATATCTTGTGTTATGTGCTTTATGCTATATTGTTCTTGTATTTTCTTGGTGCACTGTTTTGATAGATAGATCTATGAATGTTTAGTGCTTAGGGTATGAATGAATGCTAGATCTACTTTGATGTTATGTGTTGATGGTTAGATGTGCTTAGACCTGGGTTAATATTGCATTGTTCTCTAACTAGGGTTTAACCTGCGATGTGAATAAAGGGGTTAAAGACTAATGAATGTTATTGGATAAGTGCTATGTTAAGTATTGTGATCACATATTTGTTTCCTAGCTAGGTTTTAGACACTTGAGTCCTACAACCCCCCTACCTCTACCTTGGGTGAGACTTCATTTGCTTCATAGGTGTTGTCGAAAGGGCCGGTAGTTAGGGTTTTTTTGGTGCATTGTTGAAGAGTTGAACCCTGGGTCTGCCCCTATGCCAACAAATGGTTCTATTGTCGGGACCTGAAGCTGTGATTTTTGGGAACTAAAGAAAAGAGAAATATTTGTGCATAGATCTATTGCTATAGTGTGCAGTATTCTACTTGATGTGTGAAGCTCTGTGCTAAGAAGGGAATTGGATCTGAGGAAAAGAGTTAATATCTTAAAGATTTGTGCTCTGATAAAGGTAAGATAAGTGGAAATTTTTGTTTCGAAAGAATGGATCTAGGTATGTTTGATAGATTTTTTCCTATTCTGAAAACTAGGGCACAACTAGAAGAAAGAAGATTTGATATAAATAGATCTGATAGAAATAGTGAAAGATATGTTATTCCTATGCATAGAAAGAATTTTTGGACTAACAAGTGGATGTAGGATCCTAGAAAGAGTTTTTTGCAGGTTCATCACTGTGATCCCAGTGCGTAGTATAGGAAAGGTTGGGGATCATTTAAGAGAAAGAGAGGATTGACTTTTTGTTATAGTTGCAGAAGACCGGGATATCTTGCTAAGGAATGCCATGGTAGAGGTCCTATTTGTCTTTGTTGTAAAGCTATTGGACATGAAGTTTTGGACTGCCCTAGAATGATTGCTAAAGTCGAAAATATGAATATGAGACAAGAAAACCATGAGGAAGGTCAAGAGACTAAGGATATGCTAGAACACTAGAAAGAATCAGAGACTATATTATTGAAGATGAAAGAAACAATGAATGATCACAGAGACATCAGTTTATCAGAGATCTTAAAAGATAAGGAGTGCATAGAAACAAGAATAGGAGACTTCAACATAGACTATGTTCTGGATGAGGAAACACAAGTGAACATTATGCCAGAAAGTACTTGGGAAATTTTGGGAAAGCCTATTATGATTCCTTCATTAGGAGGGATAGGATTGTTTAAAGGAAAGATGATAACCCTATGTGGAAGACTTACTCATGTACCTATGATTGATCATGGAGAGTTGATTGAAGAATAATTTGAGGTCATTAAGTTTGTTGAAAACAACTCCCCCCTTGCACTTTTGTTAGGAAGGACCTGGATTGAGAAAGATCAAATCTGAAGGAAAGAAGAAGAGGAAGCTATAGAACAAAAAAAGAAATAATTAAGGGATTTCATGGCTAGGAGAACAGTGTGCTTAATATAAGAACAAGAGGACGAGTCGAAGCAACTAAGGGCTAGAGAACTAACTATCGAGGTTGAAAGAACACAAGAAGGCTTAAACAACCTATCCAAGTAGGAGAGAAGAGAACCTACCCATGAAGTAATAAGAGAAGAGGTATTCCACTTAAACCCTTTGAAAGACCCTCAACAGTGCGAAGTCCCCTTACTAGGAGAAGATAAGAACAAGAATGGAAAGAGGAACCCAGTGAATCATATCATAGGAAAGAAGGCCAGAAAGACCAGTAAGAAGAAATCAAAGTTATAAATACTATAGGAGGTTCCAGCGAAAAATTTTCGGAAAACAAGCTTGCAAAACTTGAACTTCCCTGGAATAGCATAATAGCACAGACTGGCACTTTTCCACGGCGAAGCAATATGACCATTGGAGTCATCTAGACTGTTAGAGTCATTGAGTCATTCCCCCAAATGAATGAATACATTGCATACTTACAATCCAATAGCAAAGTTCCATGTAGACATGCACTTCATTTATATCACTGCGCACGGGGACGAAAACAAGGAAGAGATGCAGTCCTATTACAAACTCATCGAGGAAGATATGGAGGAAATAACCAAGGAATGGCCTGTAGAATTCCTTGTACCAGTCAAGCAGACAGAGCTCTCCAACCCCGACCTCATCGTAAGTTCTGTGGTCACTCTAGAAGAGTATGATGGACTGAGCAGTGCTAAGAAGATGAAGAAGAAGGAAGAGGTGCAGGAAATAAACAACTCATCGGAGGAAACTGCATCTGATTCACTTGGAGGAGGAGGAGGCGACAAAGTAAGAGAAGAGGAGGAAGGGGAAGAAGACAAAAAGGAAAATGAATAAGTGACACCACCTAAGGATCCCCTTACGGAGGTCGAGACATCAAAGAAAATAAAGGTTTCTCTGAAGAAACCCTCAGCATGGAAGAAGTCACGAGCCAATAAGCCCCAGTCACAGACTGTGCTCACAGTGGATGATATTGACCTCATCATCGAAGTTGTAGTAGACACTTCAGAGGATATTTTGAAATGAAATGAAGAAAATAAAAATACAATGTATAACAGGATCCAGGCGGAGCTGAAGGGGGTACAACAAGCTCTCTACTCGATTCACGCAGTGTCTACTACGCCGTCGTCATCAGGGTGTATAGAAGTGGGAGATGAGCCTGCCCAACTACGTAGACTAGCAGATGCGACAGAGGCTCGCCTTTGACGAGTATAGGAAAAAAAATAACAGGCCATAGAGGCCTTGAAGCAAGCAAAGGAGGAAGCCCTAGAGAAATTTTGGGTTGTGCAGCAAGAGAAAGATGACCTCCGAGCAAAGTTGGAAGAGGACAGAGAGTAGATCTAGAGAGGAAAAGACCAGTTGTTCACAGAGAATATTGGGGCTAGAGAAGAAGTAACTAGAGCACTTTGCTTTGTGTTGGGCCTGGAACAGATGGAAGAAGAGCCATCTGAGATCCAAGTGGGGAAGATCATTGAATCCATTCAGCAACTTCAACCAAGATTAGCAGAACTAGAACTGCAAGCAGTGTTGAGCACTCCGCAAGAAGTGCGAGATCAAAGGGAAGAAAATTCCAAGAGCATTGTCAAAAGAATCAAGGCATTGGCTCTAGAATGAAAGAAAATAAGTAATTGAAGTGTGAATACCTATGAGCGCCTTGCAGAAGATCCGAAACTGAGGACATTGGAGTCACAACTCCAGGACGCGAAGCAACAAGCATCGACAATACAAGCATAGTTGAAGATGCTTTAAGTGGTAGAGATGATGAAAAGGGCACAGGAGGTGCATGCAGTTCAACAATAGGTCAATGACATCCAGAGTAGAGTCATGGAAGTGACCCAGAGACTCTAGTCAGTGTAGGAAGAAGCTTGCACACTTTTTGAAGAAATCGAGGGACAAGGTGCACAACTGGAACAAGTGGTCACCATGATGGAACAATGCTTGGAAGGGCCTGTCACCGAGAAATTCATTTAGGATTTCACCGAACAGGAGGCTCTAGTGAAGAAGCAAGTCAAGGTAGCTCGAGCCAAGCTCGAAGCCTTTGAAGCAGAATTACCCAGATCAGAGTGACTCGGGATGAGTCACATGTGAGTGTTGGGGGCCTGTTGGCCCTCGACCAAGTTTTGGAGAACCTTGGTCATGTTTGACCATTTTTGGGACTTCGACAGGATGGTCGAAGATGAAGTGCCCAAGAGAAGTGGAGATCACAAGATCTCACCCCCTTTTATGGGATTTTTGGGTTTTAGGGTTTATGTAATGGGTATGGGATGTCGGACCATGGGTCTTACCCATGTTTAGGCCCTTTTTGTAATGCATAAATAAGTATCCAGGCGATGTAAAATAAAGAGTTTGATCTATGTTATTGTAGTGATATTTGGCTTAGTGCATGGATGTGTTAAGGCTTGCAAAGCTAAGTGCAAGCATTTTGTAAGTGCTTTGTGCACAGACTGTGTAAGGCTTTGTGCTTTGACATAACTCAGGGGAGGAGGATCTGGTGAGGTGCACGCATATCTCCTTTCCTATGCGGGGTTGTCTTTGTGTCTCTATGCATGTAAGAGGATTAGAAGAAGCTAATAAAGAAGGAGAAGAGTTGGTGGACTTAGCCCCATACTAGGGCAAACCACGTATATCCTGTGTTATGTGCTTTGTGCTATATTGTTCTTGTGTTTTCTTAGTGCATTGTTCTGATAGATAGATTTATGAATGTTTAGTTCTTATGGTCTGAATGAATTCTATATCTACTTTGATGCTATGTTTTGATGGTTAGATGTGCTTAGACCTGGGTTAATACTGGATTGTTCTCTAACTAGGGTTTAACCTGCAATGTGAATAAAGGGGTTAAAGACTAATGAATGTTATTGGCTAAGTGCTCTGTTAAGTATTGTGATCACAGATATGTGTCCCAGCTAGGTTGTAGAAACTTGAGTCTTGCATCCCCCCTGCCTCTACCTTGGGTGAGACTTCATCTGCTTCCCAGGTGCTGTTGAAAGGGTCAGTAGTTAGGGTTTTGTTGGTGCATTGTTGAAGCGATGAACCCTAGGTTTTCCCCTGTGCCAATAGGGATGTAGAGTTTGGGGAGGAATTTTCTTCGAGGAAGTCTCATGAGCCTATTCCAGTGATAGAGGATGAGGAGCAGGAAGATTCGAAGGCTGATCTTGGGTCACCAAAAACATCCAATTTAGGGAAACCACCTTCAGGTGAGGATCAAGAGTTGATCCTTCCAGTTTTGTGAGGAGACCTAATGGTTCACTCAGACATTGAGGGATTCTCAGGAGTATGTTGAGGCTCCTAGGAGTACATTGAGGGAGAGTAGACCTTCGAATAATTTTTCTAACTACATGGCATTGATGAGCAACATCATAGATTATAATCCTTTCATTTCTTAGGAGGGAGTAGACCAATAGGTTTCGAGGGATTGCATGGTGGAGGCATACACCTTTTTCATGAAGAATGATGTATGGGACATTGTGCCAAGACTAGATGGGAAGTCATTGGTGAGTTCTAGGTGGCTCTATAAGATCAAGCATGCCACAAATAGTAGAATTGAGAATTACAAAGTAAAGTTTGCTGTGAGAGGGTCCTAGAGGGTGTAGAATACAAGGATACTTTCTCTCTGGTTTCCAAGTACACTTCCATTAGATCAGTGATGTCCCAAGTCTCCATTATGGGATGGAGGATACATCAGATGGATGTAAATACAACTTTTCTCAATGGGATAATTGAGGAATAAGTGTACATAGAGCATCCTCAAGGATTTGAGATCACTTGGAAGGAGTCCCATGTTTGTAGGATGAAAAAATCCTTGTATGGAATCAAGCAGGCATTGAGAGCATGGTATTCTAGGATCGATGGATACTTGTATACTATGGGCTTGACCAAATGTGAAGAAAATCCCAACTTATATTTTATATTTGTTGAGGTTGATCTACTCATTTTGGTGTTGTATGTAGATGACATGTTCCTTACAAGATCAAATAAGCTTATAGCAGGGTGAAAGGGAGATATGGTAACTGAGTTTGAGATGAAGGACATTGGCATGATGCATTACTTCTTGGGGTTGGAGGTTTGGTGGAGACTAGGGGAGATTTTCCTTGTGCAAGGTAAGTATGTAGTTGAGATCTTGAAGAGATTTTGAATGGAGGACTGCAGACCTGTTAACCCCTAGATTTTTACCCTTGAAAATATTGAGGGTTAAGAGCCAATAGGCTGCACTATTTTGGTTGGCATTCAGATATTTTCCAATATTTTAGCACTTGTGTGAGATAGATGTTGGTTCCCATTAGAGACATGTACATGATTGGTATATGGTTTTTTTTGTTTCAGAGTTAGAGCTAGCTTGGTTTCCTATGCATTTAAAAGAGATGTCTACATACAACAGGTGACCCTACTTTTTAGGAGATAGTGATTGGAGCCTCACTTAACAATATTGAGCATACAGAGTTGGTCCTTGTATTATTAGAGCCCAATGGCATTTTTTTGAGTGACATGCAAGAACTTTCTATTTTTAGCAGGTTGAGCTCAAGGCCTTAGATTAATATTTTGAGTGTTCAGTAGTGATCCTTGAGATGTTTCAAGTCTTTTGGACCTTTCTCGGGTGGCATGCATGGTATTTCTATTTTTAGCAGGTAGAGCACTAGGGCTTGCATGTCAATTTTGATCACATATTTGGAATTATCTCATAAAATTGAATCTGATGAGTATGATAATCATTGACATGTGAGGACATTCTATTTTTAGCAGTGTTTATTTTTAGATGCATGACACATGGCAATGTTCCCCTAGTCATCCTGGATGTTTTCGACAGTTTCCTAAATTTTAGGATTCTGACCCTATTTTTAGTTATTTCTATAAATATAAGGGGTGGTTGGCTCCAAAGGTGACAGGTGGTAGGTTCAAGTTCTGATATATGGTAGAGTTTGATGTCACATATGGCATCTACATGGAATTAATTAAAGGGGGTGTACTTTCCAAGGAAAAAACATTAAGGTCAAAATTTAATTAATTAAAATGGACACATGAGTGGGTTGGAATTACCATTGAGTTGATTGAGACAATAGAGGCTTATTTTTCCCACTAACTCTCTCTCACTTACCATAACTCCCCTTTACATGCATTAATTTTTCCAAATTCCTTCTAAATTTCTCTTAAACACTAAATCCCTAAAAAATAGGTGAAATTCTGCATTTGCTAACTCATACATTGTTTGGCCAAATTCAGCATTTAGACATGCGTTGGATTCCTAATTTTTTCCTCCATGAATTCCTCCTACTCATTAAATCCTAAGCGTATGGTTAAACCTCTCATTATCTCCTACCACTGCCTCAAGTGCACTCTCATCACTCTCTCTTCCCTCACACATGTGGTGCATTGTTTGGTTCATGCTACACCAAATGTTCATGAATGTAGTGTCTCCCTCTCCCAGTCTACTTTCCTAGCATTTTCCTCCACTTGCGCACCTATTCTACTCACTCTTTCTCACATGTGGCTCAATATTTCCCTCCTCCCTATATTTTATGGTGAATTCCCCTCTATCATGTGCTCAAACCTTCCTCTTAACTCCTCTTAACCTTACTTCCTGATGCATATATATCATTATCCCTCACTTCTCTTTCACATAGTGCAATTCCTACCTATTATTTAGGGCACATAACCCCATGTTCCCTCTTTTACTATGCCTACTCACGCCTCCTTCACTCTCACACTTGGGAATTCAAATTATTTTCCTCATGTGCATGTCTTCTTCATGCTTATTCACTATCTTATGTTTGCATACTTTCCTTATTTTCCCACACTGCGTCCTCATTGGTTTCTTGGTAAAGTGCGCCCCTCTTCACTATATATTGGAGTGTTGGATACATCATTATGGTCGGATTATTTTTCAGCAACAACATACATTCTCTCTCTCTCTCTCTCTCTCTCTCTCTCTCTCTCTCTCTCTCTCTCTTCTTCTTCTAGCTTCTCTTTCTTTGTGCAAGGATAATCATTATATCGGATCTTGACTTTTCTACTATGGTGCAATCAACCCTCTAGCATGCCATTAATAAAGAAGTGTTGTGCTTAGTATCGATCTTTCATTTTTGTCGGTATTGTTTCTTTACTTTATGCATTGATTAGTAGCCCATATCCATTTATTGTGATTAATATCCAATATTTTAAGTGGTTTTCTTTTTTATTTCTTTCTATATTTCTCATGCTAACATTGCAAGGATCCTTCCAAGATACTTGAAATCTACTTTTCCCTTACATATTGGGAAGTTTTTACACACTGTCCAAGACATTTATGTTTCTTTTTTTTGTCATTAATTATTGAAAATCAGACTTCTGGACAACATCAAAGTACCCTAGGGAATCCCCCCTGAGATTGGCATGCACCAACCCAAACAGAGAGGGGTCTAGTCTGTGACAATTTGGAGCTTTACTCCTTGAATTAGCACCCTTTTCATCATTCTTTTTCTGTTAGAACAACTCATATTGGAGGGTCAAAAAGTGTGCTAAAAAATTGGCGTTGTTTCTAGGGAACGTAAGCCTTGGTAACACGATAACGATGATTTTTTACTTTAATTGGTTTATTTATTGTAACTCACCTGGAAAATCCACAGGACACAATAATGACTCCACATGGGAACTTACAAAAGAACATCACTCGGTTTCGATTCCCTCATAAGATCTAGTTTTGACCTTGAGAGAACTCTAACATATTTCTTGGAACAAGACTATTTTTTCACTAGGAAATCCTCTCGATGTTGGTAAGCATACTAAGTTCTTTGGTAAGTTATTTTCAATGAGTAGTATAGTGAGTGTAACTTTGAAATCTTCATCTTTGGTTTTATTTTCATATCAAGCTAGTAGTAGGTTAGCAGTTATGATTTTTTCTATCTCGGATTAAGAATATGGCCACAACTGTGAGGCCACCAGGAAGGTGGAGATTCTTTTATTTTGACCCACTGAGTTTTGGTGCATTTTCAGACTATCCTCATGACTTACTTGGATGTAAATATCTTAAATGCTTACCTTTGTTTGCAGGGAGGTTGGGAGAATCAGTTGAGGATCACTTGGTTGTTTTTTCAAAGTTGTTGGATGATTTTGAGGTTGAACATGAGGATGTGGCGATGAGGATGTTTGTGTCGACCCTTAAGGGGGAAGCATGAACATGGTACAAATCCCTTTTGGAAGCCTCCATTAATGGATGGGATTCATTTCAAGCGAAGTTCATTGAACGATGGGTGGATAAATAAGACAACTTTTCCTTAATTATTTCTTTTGGTAATATTAAAAAGAATGGGGATGAGATTGTCACTAATTTTAATGCTCGTTTTCTAAAATTTATTATAAATTTCTTATTACTATAAGGCCTAATTATGCTCGTGGTTAAAATTATTATCTTGAGACATTTGATGGAATTTTTGGTATTTTCCTTAGGAATAAGGAACCTCAAAATTTGAAGGAGGCATAAGTTGTTGTTATTAAGTTAGAAAGACATTTTATTGCAGCCTGTGACTTAATTTTGATCCATGACTTTCAAATACCGCTCATTAAAGCAACACAAGAAGTCCTTGTTACTAAGTATGAACCAAAACTTGCACCATATTAGGTTCCCATACATGAACAGGGAGATAGTTTCTCGAGCTTAGATGATTAAGAACCAAAGGTTGCACCACTTGAGTCATATGTAGAGTTCCATGAAGACAAAGGTGAATATTTGAATACTCATGAGTGTTCATGGGTTCCTTCCATTAGAAATGATGAAAAATTTCAAGAGGAACCATAAGTAAACCAAGTAGAAATAAGTCAACAAGAGGCTTCATTTTTTCCTATCACAACAATGGTTTAAGAAAAACTTGATCAAATACCATTAAAATAGGAGGAGACACTTTTGGTTCAACTAGAGCATGATGTCCCTTACACTTTTCCTATGATTCTGAACCCTAAGTTTTGTGCCTCTTTCGTCACCTTGGTGAGCAAAACAGAGGTGCTTGCAAGACCAGTTGGGTCTGTTGAGCAGGAAAGCTGTAGAGAAAAGAGTTAGAGAAAGAAAGTAAAAACTACAATTAAGAATTAAACTAAGTGATGCAATAAAAACTAAATTCATGAGCAAAGGGACATAGAAACAAAAAGAACCATAAAACCCATGTCACCAATGTTTGAGGCTGATCTATTAGTGAAAACAAAGCACCAAGAAGAAAGGGGACTATGAGTTCCTTCTTCCTCCAAGGGAAGGCTCTTGGACCCTCACTAGCTAGCTCTTCTTACAACAAAGAAAAATGGAAAATGGTGATGAAAAAACTCTTTACAAATCCACTCAATGGTGAGGTGGATTGTCCAATGTAATGGTGCCAATATGCTCTTGTCAAGGATGGAGTCCTCAAAACAATAGAGGCAAGATAACATTACTTTGAATTCCTTGAGAAAATGAGGTGCAT